>MU693489.1:9086-86391 GCA_026770625.1 Nicotiana glauca
AGGTCGTTGTGGACCGACTGACCAAATCCGCTCATTTCATACCTGTGTGCACCACTTATTCATCGGAGCGGTTGGCGGAGATCTATATCAGGGAGATCGTCCGGTTGCATGGTATTCCAGTTTCTATCATCTCAGACAGAGGCACTCAGTTTACCTCGCGGTTCTGGAGAGCAGTGCAGCAGGAGTTAGGCACTCGAGTGGAGTTCAGCATGGCATTTCACCCCCAGACGGACGGACAGTCCAAGCGTACTATTTAGGTTTTGGAGGATATGCTCCGGGCGTGCGTGATTGAGTTTGGAGGGTCATGGGACCATTTCCTGCCATTGGCAGAGTTTGCTTATAACAACAGATACCAGTCCAGCATTCAGATGGCGCCGTATGAGGCCTTATATGGTAGGAGATGTAGATCTCCAGTGGGTTGGTTCGAGCCGGGTGAGGCCAGGTTATTGGGTACAGAGATGGTTCAGGATGCAATGGAGAAGGCTAAAGTAATTCAGGACAGACTCCGTGCAGCCCAGTCCAGACAGAAGAGTTATGCGGACAAGAAGGTTCGTGATGTGGCATATATGGTTGGTGAGCGGGTTTTGCTTCGGGTCTCGCCTATGAAGGGCGTCATGAGGTTTGGAAAGAAAGGGAAGCTGAGTCCGAGATTTATTGGGCCTTTTGAGATATTGAGGCGAGTTGGGGAGGTTGCTTATGAGCTTGCCTTACCTCCCAGCCTAGCCGGAGTTCATCCGGTATTTCATGTTTCGATGCTCCGGAGATATCATGGTGACCCGTCGCACGTGTTGGATTTCAGTTCAGTCCAGCTGGACAAGGATCTATCTTATGTTGAGGAGCCAGTGGCCATTTTGGATAGGCAGATCAGAAAGTTGAGGTCAAAGAACATCGCTTCAGTGAAGGTCCAGTGGCAGGGTCAGCCGACTGAGGAGGCGACTTGGGAGACCGAGCGGGATATGCGCAGCCAGTACCCTCACCTTTTTGCTACATCAGGTATGTTTTCTATGCTCGTTCGAGGACGAACGAATGTTTAAGTGTAGGAGGATGTAACGACCCGGCCGGTCGTTTTTGAAATTTACGCCCCGATTCCCCATTTACTGTTTTCCCTAAGTTCATTTCTGCTATTTTGGTTTGCCGGGACGTTCGGTATTAGGATTTGGAGTGTTTTGGGACACTTAGTCCTTAAACGAGAGCTTAAGAGTTGAAAAATGGTCTGTATTCGGAGCAGTATGAAAACGACCTCGGAATGGAAATTCGATGGTTCCGTTAGCTCCGTTAGGTGATTTCGAGGTTGGGAGCACGTTCGGAATGTAATTTGGAGGTCCATAGCTCATTTAGGCTTGAAATGCCGAAGTTTGAATTTTTGAAGTTCCGGTCCGATAGTGAAATTTTGATCTGAGGGTCGGTTTGGGATTTCCAAAAGTTGTTGTAGCTTCGTCATGTCATTTTGGATGTGCGTGCAAAATTTCAGGTCATTCGGACAAGGTTTGGATAGGTTTTTAATCGAAAGTGTGTTTGGTTAGAATTTGAAGTTCATAGGCTTGAATCTTTGATTAATTCATGTTCCTTGGTTTAAGGATTTGAGCAAGTTTGAATGATCTTATGGGACATGTCTGTAGGTTTGGTTGAGGTACCGAGGGCCTCGAGTGTGTTTCGGATGCTCAACGGGTTAATTTTTGGAATTTAGAAGGAAATTTGCAGCAGCTTCTGTTGTTTTCGCTTCTGCGGCTTGGGAACCGCAGAAGCGGTTCTGCTGAAGCGGCCTTTGAGCCGCAGAAGCGATTTATTGCCTCCTCCCCTGAGATCACAGAAGCGGTCTATCATCCGCATAAGCGGAGACGCAGAAGCGGCTTTTAAGCCGCATAAGCGGAATCCGGGTTTCCGTCCAATTTCCGCAGAAGTGAAATATTTTTCGCTGAAGCGTAGTCGCAGAAGCGGTTTTTGGTCCGCAAAAGCGGCTTATTTTCCGCAGAAGCGGAACCGTTTAAGCGGTTAGTGGACCGCAGAAGCGGAAATGCCTGGGCAATACTTAATATTTTCAAAACGAGGGTTCTTCCATTTTATCAAAAACAATAGCTAGAGAGCTCGGTTTTGGGAGATTTTTCGAGGAATTTTCAGAGATAGCGATTGGGTAACGATTCCTTACTCTTTTATGATTAATACTCACTAATCTAACCTCAAATTCAAGTTTAATTTCGGATTTTTGAATGAAAATTGGGGTAAAGTTCTTAGACCTAATTGTAAGGATTTGAGGGGGCATTTGACCTCCGATTTGGGAGATTTTTATATAGTTAGACTCGAGAGAGTACGAGGGTTCTGAAAATATAAAAATTATTCGATTCCGAGATGTTGGCTGGACGGGCATTTTGGTCATTTTACCTATTTTCGTGCCCTAGTTTTGATTTTATTAGTGGAATCAGTTAAGTGCAATATTATTTACAATATGAAATTGAATTGAATAGATTTGGGCCATTTGGAATCGGATACTCGTGGCAAGGGCATCATTCCCTAGTTGATTTTGCACAGGTTCGAGGTAAGTGGCTTGTCTAACCTTGTGTGGGGGACCTCTTCCCTTAGGATTTCTTATGTGTTGATTTACATGCCTTGTACGCGAGGTGACGAGCGTGTACTTGTGCAATTTGTTGAAATTCCACTTTACTTGAAATGCTCAAACTGTGTTTTCTCCGTTATTTGACTGACTTCAATGCAAGATTAAAATGGTGTTAGTTATAAAAGCATGACCAGATAGAATTTACTACTTAATTGCTTAATTGCCTTACTTGAAATTTTCGTGAAGCATGTTAGTCCAGAATTTAACTGTTACTTGTATTTGTGTATTTCATTCTCTGAATATTCCCCCGATTTGGTTGTGTTTTTACATTGGGACTACGGGTTCAATTCTCGGGAGATCCTAGATATTTAAATGAGATGGACTACGGGTTCAATTCCCGGGAGATCCTTGCTATTGATATTATGGACTACGAGTTCGATTCCCGGGAGATCCTTTGCTACTGATATGATGGGCTACGGGTTCAATTCTCGGGAGATCCTAGATATTTAAATGAGATGGACTATGGGTTCAATTCCCGGGAGATCCAATGAATAGTTGAGGAATACTTGTTGTGTTATTTTCCTTACTTAGCTTAATTGTCATTGACTTGTAGCTTCTATCCTGTTTTATTGTTATTTCAGATAAATTCCTGATTTACACTGCTCATTATTGTTATTATATTTTATTCTCAGTAGGGCCCTGACCTTCCTCGTCACTACTCAACCGAGGTTAGGCTTGGCACTTACTGAGTACCGCTGTGGTGTACTCATGCTACTCTTCTGCACACTTTTGTTGTGCAGATCCAGGTACTTCTGGTCGGACTTTCTATCAGTGATCCAGGCGATACATTCGGAGACTTGAGGTATATTCTGCCGCGTCCGCAGATCGAAGAGTCTCCTTCTACTCTAGCTTATAGTTAGCAGTTCCATTTCATGTGTTCAGTTGTGTAGACATTTCTGGATGTTAGAGCCGTAACTTATGTTCCTTTAGCCTGTGTTGCCCGTGGGTTTCTGGGTCTTTGGGAGAGTTTTAAATTGCTAAGTGTTAAAGTGTATGTGCCAGGTGGCAACTATATTCATTGTTATGTTATTTAGTTTTGATTATAAATTCCGCAGATTTGTTATTACTTCCGCAACGTGTTAGGCTTACCTGGTCGCGAAGACCGGGTGCCGCCATGACGTGTTCACAATTGGTGAACTAGGGTCGTGACAGTATGTTTAAGTGGGAGAGAATGTAACGACCCGATCAGTCATTTTTAGCTCTAGCACGTCATTCAGCAGTTTGAGGCGATGAGCAACTTCATTTCAGGTATTATGATTTGCACGCGTGGTCAAAGTTGAACTTCGGGAAGTTCAGAGTTGATTTGGAAAGAAAATTCTCATTTTGGGAGTATTAAGTTGAAAGAATTAGCTAAGATCAGAATTTTAAGTAAACGACCTCGGAATCAGGTTTCGAAGGTTCCAGCAGGTTTGTATAATTATTTTGGACTTGGGCGTATGCCCGGATTGGGTTTTGGATAGCGAGGAGTATTTTGGCGCCTATTGCGGAAGTCAACATTTTGGAAGAAATTTCATAAGTTTGGGTTGAAATGCATTTCAGTGTTATCGATGTTCGATTGGGATTCCAAGTATGGGAGTAGCTCCGTATGGTGATTCTGGTGTTGGGAGCATGATAAGAAGTGAATTTGGAGGTCCGTGGGTCATTTTGGAGTAATTTGGCTAAAGATAGAAATGTGAAGGTTTTTGAGAAGTTTGACCGGAAGTGAACTTTTTGATATCGGGGTCGGAATCCGATTTAGAAAGTTGGAGTAGGTTCGTAATGTCAAATATGACTTGTGTGCAAAATTTGAGGTCAATCGGACGTGATTTGCTAGGTTTAAACATCGAAAGTAGAAGTTTGAAATTCTAAAGTTCATAAAGCTTGGATTGGAGGTTGATTCATGATTATAGCGTTCTTTGATGTGATTTGAGGCCCCGATCAAGTTTGTAATGTGTTTTGGGACTGGTTGGTATGATTGGTTGGGGTCCCGGGGGCCTCGGGTGGATTTTGGGTGGTTAACGGATAAAAAATGGAATTTTGTAGAAGGCTGAAGTTGCTGGTTGCTAATATAGCCGCACCTGCGAAACTGGGGCCGCAGAAGTGACCTTCATGTCGCAGAAGCGGAAAATTGTGGGCTTTGCTAGGGTCGCAGGTGCGACAAATCTTCCGCAGAAATGGTCCTAGCTCCGCAAAAGCGTACTTGAGCGAATTGGCTGAGACCGCACCTGCGATAGAATTTCCACAGGTGCGACTGGTGCACCACAGGTGCGAAAACTCTGGAGGCAGTGTGTTCATTTAAAAATCAGGAGATGGTCATTTTTCTCCCATTTTTAGTTGGTGTGGGCGGTTCGGAGATCTTCAAGTGGGGTTTTTCATCATCATCAACAAGGGTGAGTTATCCCTACCTATCTTGAGTTAAATACATTGATTATGTACGGATTCGAGCATGAAATTGGTAGAAACTTGGGGTTTGAGGGAAAACCTAGAAAATTGATATTCTTGGAATTTGACCACGACTTTGGGTATGAAAGTTAGAGTAAATTATATATTTGAGTTCGTGGGATTATGGTTAAGCTTAATCTTTGAATTTTTTTAGAATCCGGGTACGTGGGCCCGAAGGCGTTTTTGTCAACTTTTCGATCGGGGTTAGGAATTGTTATGAATTGGATTGTAATGAGTAATTCATCATATATTAATAGATTTGCATAATTATTGGCTAGCTTTGGAGCATTTAGCATCAATTTAAGTCTTCGGAAGGGCGTGGAATGCCGGTTATGGATCTTCGTAGCGAGGTGAGTCTCCTTTCTAACCTTGTAAAAGGGAATTATCCCCTTAGGTAAAATAATTGGTTATGTGCTCCTACTTGTGGGGGCTACGCACGCACGAGGTGACGAGAGCCCGTGCGTAGCTACTAATATGTGTAAGTCCGGGTAGTCTAGGACCCAAAAGCATGCTACACATGGAATATCTGTAATCTTATTGACAATTGAATTGCTTAAACCCTATCGAATTGGTAAATAAATTTCTAAAAGGATTAAACTTCATTTTATTAAATTGTTAAAAAGAGAATTGGTTTTCTTCGGATAATTGTTTCCTGATGACTTCTTGATTGAGTGTCTCTGTGTTTAAATTCTGGAAAGGGCCTAACATCTCGGTAGATTAAATAGATGCATCTATGGTTCGCGCCATTCAACCCTCTGGCAGTGTACATTTTAAATATTGTTGGATCGGTCCGTACGTTCACGGCATGATTTGTGCATGCTTGTATCGCTTGCCTTGGAACTTATTGAAGTTGATATTGTTTCTTCTCGGTTTGAGAATATATGTAAAAATGATGAAAATAAAAAGGATATGGGAATTTCCTATAAAATAAAGAATTATTTACTCGCTTCACTCTATTGAATTATAATCATGTTTATAAAAATCCTCGATTATTATATTATTGCGTACCATTACTGGACCACTAGTAAGTGTCGAAGTCGATCTCTTATCTCTACTTCTTCGATAGTAGAAGAGATACTTGCTGAGTACACATTGTTTTCGTACTCATGCTACACTTGCTGTGCATTTTTGTTGCACGTGCACATGCATCTCTAGAGGCCTAGTGGGCGTAGCAGCATGGTTGAACGGAAACTAGGGTGAGCTGCACTTCTCGAGATGACCCGCAGCCAGCAGAGTCTCTTCCAGATTATTGTATTTACTTTTTGTCCAATTTGTATTCCGGACGATTGTTGTATTATATCGCTTCCTAGAGATAGCTCATGCACTTGTGATACCGGGTTCTGGGATGATTATGGGCTATTTTGTGTTGACTTCTTAACATATATATTTAGTAAAAATTGAAGAAAAATCGGAGATTTCACATTTGTTTAAATGAGAATTTAATTAAGTACTTATGGTTGGCTTGCCTAACAGCGGTGTCCGGCGCCATCACGACCCTTAGTGGATTTTGGGTCATTATAGCATGGTATCAGAGTACTAGGTTCCCTTAGGTCTCACGGGTCATGAGAAAGTCTAGTAGAGTCCCACAGATCAGTACAGAGACGTCTGTACTTATCTTCAGGAGGCTACAGGGCTATTAGGAGTACTTCCATTCTTTATTCCTCATAGTGCGATTTGTTTTCTTGAGGCTTATGCCCTTGTTTCCTTCCTACTCAATCTTACACCATACGAACCGGTTGTTATAAATAGACAATTGAAGAATTGTAATGGCACTACAAATGTGGTGCGGGATATTTCTTCCGCTATAGTTGGTTGGGCTATTGTTATCGCCTTGCACAAGGATTTTTCTATCATTTTGGCTCGATAGTTTTGCTTCTAAGAGCTTAGAGGCTATGCACATGTTGATATGATGCTCGCGATTGGTTATCACACAATATTGACTTGATGGTAGGATACTTGCCTATGTGGTAGGGTGGTAAATGATTTAAAAGGGAATCTACTCAGTGCATGATTCAGAGATATGATATTTCATGTCCGGCGGGGAATAGCAGTTGGCCTATGAATGTCCATATTTGGGGTGATGGAGTAACGAGACTTGGTATTTTCGAGCGTGGTAGAATTTTCGTCTGCGATGTAGTGTCATTGTCCTCGATTGTATGTGTCAAGTTCGTCGGTGTTATGGTCTTCCCCAATTCGCCTTTGGGGAAAGATATTATGAAATAATATTGGAGAAATGGTTGTTAGAGATCGCGGGATGCGGTGATTCAGGATTGAATGTATATTTCTAATACTGACGGCTCGAGAAAGATGATCTTCGGAAGGGTTTAAAAGTGAGTAGCAGTCTAGTGGTTCAAACGCTACCGAAATAAATTTCGATCTAAGGTAGTTGAGCAGCAAAGTATGAGGAAGGACATGTGGGGAGTGTCAGGCTGTGGTTAAAATTTCTAGAAGGCCAGTTATAAGAAGCAAGGGTGGAGTAGTCGATTAAAAGGGTGAGTTATACCAAAGTGGGAGAGTGGCGGAGTTGTATATGAGCTTTGTGATAGGATGACTACGCACCTTAAGGAGAGTTTGGAATGATTTGGGAATTTTAGTGATTGGTGATTGGGGTATACAGATTTAATCTAAAGTATGGTCTATTAGGTGGCAGAAAAATTGATATAACGAAAAGGAGCTGCTTGAAATGAAGAAGGATATAACATAACTTTGAATTGAAAAGATGATGCCGCACTTGTAATTGATGTCCACGGGTGGTGAATGGACTTGTGCAGCTAGAGAGTGAGCTCGGGCTCAGGTGGGTTATTCCCAGTGAGCAGGTTGGCTGTCGCGTGATTGGCGAAGCTTCTGCGAAGAATTCTATTGGTTATACCGCAAGGAGATCGGTCGTGCGAATGTGGTTAATGATTCAGAGTATTAAAAAGGGGGTTTTACAGAAAGATTTCCTAGAATGTTTGCGGTCGATTACGCATGGATATGTCAATAAAAGATAAAGAATACTGCTGAATTCCAGAGTTGTGTATCAGCGGCTTCAAGCTAAGTGGGAGAGTCCCAGCGCCTATGATTGGGCTGCATGGTTAACTACTTGCGAGGTTTTTGGTTATTAGCATATTGATGAGATGTTTCAGCAACGGGAAAAGAAAAAAAAGTGGTAATCTGAGCAAGGGAATTGATAAATGTGTTCTAGAGTTAGCCTTATTGACTCATGTTCATGCCAAAGGAGTGATTCAGTCGAGTGCTTCATTGATATGGGTGTTCATATGCCGGTGGAGCCTCAGGTTGATTTTATTCGGGGCCTAGTCAGAGTGGATGGCTCTCAACAACGGTCCTAGTGGATTCTAAGAGGTAAAGTGTGGTGCCTAACGATTTCGAGCCTATAGGTACAGTTAAGAATCAAGCTTTGTAGCATCTTATGAGAAGTTGTCCAGAATGTTCTATGATGTTATTATCTACAGTGTAGCAATTGGGATGTATGAAACAGTTCGTGGAATTTGAGACAGTATGGTCTCGTGATTCACAGCCACTCGAGATGAGTGTGGATGGAGTATGTTACGTGTTGAATGGAGTTATTATTTCTAAGGCAATCAGGGATAAATTTGAAGAAGATAGATTGGTTAGCCATAGTTAAATATGGGTATTGGTGCTAGTCATCAGTTCCTTCAGTAAATTATGCAAGGGATTTGTGGCAGTATGTGCGAGGCCTGCCGGCTGTCGTGATCTCAAAATTACTGTTTAATTTTTAAAAAAGATTCCTCAAGCTTTTAAGTTAATTTTCGAATTAGTAACTATGACTCAAATATTAGTTCAAGAAACCAAATACATTTGGGTGGTAAAAAATATTTTTTAGCAAGCTTAAATATGTGAGTTTAAGTTTCGAATTTGATTTTGTGAGAAATTTGGTGGGGGTGTTATTTAGAATTGTTAGAAATAGAATAAGGAGGTTGTATATAAAATTTGAAGTTATTTAATGGAGGTTTGGACTGGTTTTGAACATGAATTGCAACTGAAAATCGTGGAAGAAGTTCGTCTACAGACGCTTGTATAAAGCTGTATAAAAGTATATAATAGTGTATAAGGTGTGTTTCTATACTCATATACGATATTATACAAGATTATACATAGTTATACAAAAAACTGACTTCGACTTCTTCCTAGCGTCTTTTCTGAAATTTAACTCAAATCTTGCTCAGATCTACTCCACATCACTTCAAATTTAAATTTTGAACTCCTTTTGATATTTTCAATCAATTTGAATAACACCCAATTCAAACAACTAACAAATTCAAAAATATCCATTTTCGAAAGCAAAGCTTTGAATGGTCTTCAATTGTGGACTTCTACTCTTCAATTTTCTTACATTGCAATCAAGTGACGCAAGAGTAGAAGCAAAAAATACACGGTCCCTTGAACCATATGTTGAAGATGTGAGAAGAAGAGAGAGTGAAAGCAATGGTTGTGAGGACACAAATTTAACTCCATAGATGTTAGAAGCAATGATTGTAAGAATACATATTTTGAATTTGCTAGTGCTTTCAAAATATGTACAATGTGGGCTAGGTCGGATAAAACATAAAAATATGGGCCATTTTTTTATTATAGTGTGAAGTCATGTGTATTTTCTTGTAATTCTTTCGTTAATGGGAAATTTTCACTTTAGAACAACTGGGCTCCCTATTTTTTAATTTTATAGCCCATATTTTAATTTACAACCAACTAGCCCAAAAATAATAGGCTATCCAACATCCAACTTCAATGAGTTCTCAAAATTATTATTTAATTTTAAAAAAAGGTTCCTCAAGTTAATTTTCGAATCAGTAACTATTACTCAAATATTAGTTCAACAAACCAAATTTATTTGGGTGGTGAAAATTAAATTTTTAACAAGCTTAAATATGTGGTTAAATTTCGAATTTGATTTTGTCAGAAATTTGGAGTGGGTGTTATTTAGACTTGTTAGAAATAGTATATGGAGGTTGTATATAAAATTTGAAGTTATTTAATCGAGATTTGGACTGGTTTTGAACAAGAATTGCAACTGAAAATCATGGAAGAAGTTCGTCTACAGACGCTTGTATAAAAGTGTATAAAGTTGTATAAAAGTGTATAATAGTGTATAAGCTGTGTTTCTACACTCATATACGCTGTTATACAAGATTATACATAGTTATACAAAAAACTGACTTCGTCTTCTTCCTAGCGTCTTTTCTGAAATTTAACTCAAATCTTGCTCAAATCTACTCCAAATCACTTCAAATTAAAATTTTGAACTCCTTTTGATATTTTCAATCAATTGGAATAACGGCCAATCCAAACAATTAACAAATTCAAAAATGCTCATTTTCGAAAGCAAAGCTTTGAATGGTCTTCAATGGTGGACTTTTACTTTTCAATTTTCTTACATTGCAATCAAGTGACACAAGAGTAGAAGCATAAAATACATGGTCCCTAGAATTATATGTAGAAGATGTGAGAAGAAGAGAGAGCGAAAGCAATGGCTGTGGGAACACAAATTTTACTCATAGATGTTAAAAGCAATGGTTGTAAGAAGACAACAACAACAACAATAATAACAACAACCCAGTATAATCCCACTTAATGAGGTCTGGGGAGGATAGTGTGTACGCAGACCTTACCCCCACTCCGGAATAGGGAGGCTGTTTCCAAATAGACCCTCGACATCCTTCCCTCCAAGAACTTGCTAGTGCTTCCAAAATATATAAAATGTGGGCTAGGTCGGATAAAACTTAAAAATATGGGCCATTTTTTATTATGGTGTAAAGTCATGCATATTTTCTTGTAATTCTTTCGTTAATAAACTGCTTCTTTTAAGAAATTCTTTATTTTTATGATTCAAACTCTCAATTTTTAATTAAATAATAAAGGTCAAATCTCAACCCTCCCACCAAATCCCCACGTGATGCTCTAAATACTGAAACCTATTAAAATTGGAACATATTGTCATGATGTTACATTAACGATGGAACCCACCTTCAATGTGGGAAAAATAGCTGAATGGCTGTTGTTTTCCCATCTCTCTTTTTTTTTTTTTTTAAATTTAAATTTCTTTAAGAAAAAAATTCTTGTATGGAAACCAACTCTAAGTTCAACTTTCAATATTCTAATCAAGTCAATGGAATATTTCTGTACAAGTCTATTACGTGTATATTTTTAGCCCCCGTTTTGTCATAAAGTTTGTTTTTTTTTTCAAATAAAATTTAAAAATATTGTTTGTTCATGAAATATGACTAGTATTTGAATTTTTTTTTTAAGTTCTCCAAGGTCGGTATAAGGCAGTTTTCTTTAATAAAATACATGTTAAAATATAATTTTAATTTTTAAAAATTATTTTTTAATACAATTCCAAAAATTCTTTTTTTCAAGTTTAAAACAAATCTACGTGGAAATGCTAGCCTAATGTCTCAATTGTTTCCTCTTCTTGACTTATTTAAAACACCTTTCGGACTTTAAACAAGTCGTAGTGCAAAATTTCCAACCAGTTTATAAAGTTGAAAATGGTGTTTTGAGTTGGATCCTTGTCCTATATATTTGGCTATTTCTTTTCTTAATGGAATCTTCTATTGCGTAATTTGGGGTTAAACTTTTCTATTCGAGTTCATTTGATGTGTTATTTTGTTCTGAATATTTTGTAGTTCTATCATATGATATTACATTATTCCAAGTCTTATTTCAAGGTAGACAAAGACAAATCTTCCAACAGTCAAACAATGGCCGATGTTTGGATTGTCAAACCAGCTTTTAAGCATTTACTTTAACTTATTTTAGTGTTCGTTAAGCACCAATATTTCTCAAGAGTCAAATACATTTTAGTTAAAACTAGACAGCTTAAAAGCTAGTGTGGTATGATCAGAGGCGGATTCAGAATTTTTATTACATGGGTACACCACTAAAGAAAGCAGTAAAAAAGTACGTATAAGTGGGAATTGAATCCTGCTCCTTGTGATGACCCAAAGAGTCATCTTTTGTTTTAGAATCCGATTCCGTATTTTGAGGCATTGAAAACCTCATTTTATCTCTCCTCGATTTGCATGCGTAGTAAGGGCACGTATCCGGGAAGTCCTTATGTGAAAAACATAAGAAAAGGTGATTTTTTTTGGCTTAAAAAGATGATTTTAGTTGACTTCGGTCAATATTTTGGGTAAACGGACCCAGACCTATGTTCCGACGGCACTAGCGGGTCCGTAGTAAAATATGAGACATCGGCGTATGCCCGAAATCGAATTCCGAGGTCCCTAGCCCGATAAATAAATTTTTGAAGAAAATTGATAAGACTTAAAATGCAATAATTTAAATGATTTGATCTTGTTGGTATCGGGCCCGTATTTTGATTCCGGAGCCCAGTACAGGTCCGCTATAATAGTTAAACCTTATTTGTGAATTTGGTGAAAACGGAAGTGTTTTGGCGTGATTCGGACCTTTGGTTGAGAAAATAGAAAGTTTGAAACTATCTTGAAAATTTCATGAGTTTTGGAGTTGAATTCATAATTCTAGATGTTATTTTGGCGATTTGATCGCGTGAACAAAATTGTATGATGTTTTAAGACTTGTGTGCATGTTTGGTTTGTATCCTCGAGGGCTCGAGTGTGTTTTGGATAGGCTACAAAGTGATTTTGGAACTTAGAGAATTGCTGGTGTAACTGGTATCTGTTGCAGGCCTCTGATCTCGCAATTGCGAGATCATGCTTCACAATTGCGAGCAAAAAAGGCATGGCAATTGCGAAGAAGGACCAGCCAGCAGGGTTCGCAAAGGCGAACATATCTTCGCAATTGCGAAGAGAGTCTAGGAAAGGGTGTGATACCAAATGCGATATTTTTGTCGCATTTGCGAAGGTCCCTGATTGAAATTGCAATCATTACCTTCGCAATTGCGAAGGAAGCAGAGGTGTGGGGAACTTCGCATTTGCGATGGTTCTTCGCATTTGCGAGCTTCTAATTCTCAAATCTCTGGTCGCAAATACAACATCTGCAACTGTTCAAAACATAACTTAGACGGGATTTTTCATTTATTCTCCCATTTTTCAAAATCTAAACTTCAAGAGGTGATTTTCCTAGAGCAATTTCTTCCCCAAATCATAGGTAAATGATTCTTAACTTATTTATTTCAATCTATTTCATCTTTTTATATGATTTCATCCTAGAATCTAGGGTTTTTCATAGTGGAATTGGGTGTTTTTAGGTAGAACTTAGGAATTTCAAAATTTGGGGATTTAGACCTCATATTGAGGTCAGCTTCCAAAACCATTTGTATATCCGGTATCGGGGATAAATGGGTAATCGGGTTTTGATTCGAATTTTGATTTTGACCAAGCGGGCCCGGGGTTGATTTTTGACTTTTCGGGGGAAAATGTTGGAAAATCTATGATTATGCACTCGAATTGGTTTCTTTAGCGTTAATTGATGTTAATTAGTTAATTATGAATAGATACGAGCGGATTGGAAGTGGAAACTAAGGAGAAAGCGGTATTTGAGGCTTGAGTTTGACCATGGAATCAAGGTAAATGTTGTGGCTAACCTTAGCTTGAGGGATTAGGTGTTATTTGCTTATTTTTTTTACGTATTTGGATGTTGAGTACAATGTATAGGTGAAGTGACGAGTATCTATACATTGTTGTTGAGTCAATGCATATGTGTGTGTCTTATTCTAGAAAATGTTGCATATTGATCATATTATTTGTGTAGACTAGTTATTCAATGTGTCGAGAAGATTCTTATCATGTTTTATGAGATTTGATATTGATGGGGTTTTACCGAAAGTTGAGATTAGTATTGTGGAACTAAGAGTTGAAGTAAGACTTGTTGTTGCCATTTCTATCTCTTTATTATTGTTGTCTCTAATTTGGGTGAGGTAGAGTGATAAAGCACGAAGGGTAATGCCGTGCACATTTCTATTACTTATATGGTGAGGAAGAGTGATAAAGCATGAAGGG
Organism: Nicotiana glauca; assembly: GCA_026770625.1. Classification (NCBI taxonomy): domain Eukaryota; kingdom Viridiplantae; phylum Streptophyta; class Magnoliopsida; order Solanales; family Solanaceae; genus Nicotiana; species Nicotiana glauca. The sequence goes on from MU693489.1 coordinate 23,061, forward strand.
CGATGCCGTGCACATTTATATTATTAGTAGGTGATGTTGAGTGATAAAGCACGAAGGGTGATGTCGTGCACATTTCTATTATTCGTATGGTGAGTTTGAGTGGTAAAGCACGAAGGGTGATGCCGTGCACATTTCTATTATTGACTATCTGCTGAGGTTGAGTGGTAAAGTACGAAGGTTGATGTCGTGCACGTTTCTATTATTGATTACCTAGTGAGGTTGAGAGTAAAACAACGAAGAGTGATGTCGTGCATTTTTCATTTGTTGTGTTTACTTTTATCACCGGTTCAAAGTGTACTAGCTATTTAAATTCCTCTACTGCTGTGATTCTTTATGTTGGTATCCCCATAGCATGTTGCCCCTTTCCCGTTAATTGCTTCTTAGCTTCTATTGATTGTTATTTTGTTAGCATATTGTTTAACTGCACATGTTTATGTTGTTTGTCATATACTAGCCTCATCACTACTTCACCGAGGTTAGGCTCGGCACTTACCAGTACATAGAGTCGGTTGTATTGATACTGCACTTTGCACTTTCTGTGCAGATTTCGGTACTGGACCACACTGATAAGAGTTTGGGTTTCTTCCTTCAGTCAATAGGAGACCCAAGGTAGATCTACCGGCGTTCACAGACCCTGTAGACCCCTTGCCTCTATCTTAGTTTCCTGTTTTCTTTCATTCCAAAAAATAGATGTATTTCCTTTAAACCAGTATTTGTAGAAATTCATGGACGTTCGTGGATTGTGACACCAGTTCTTTTGGGTAGTCGTATACTAGTGTATTAAACTGTTATAAAATTTCCGAACTTCATATCTGTTTAGTTTAAATTATTGTTATTACTGCTTGGTTAATGATTAATGTGTCAGAACTATATTTGTTGGCTTGCCTAGCATTCTAAGAGTTAGGCTCCAACATGTTCCCGATGGTGCGGGAATCTAGGTCGTGATAAGTTGGTATCAGAGCACTAGGTTGCCTAGGTCTCACAATTCACGAACCAGCTAGGTAGAGTCTGAGGGATCGGTACGGAGACGTCTATGCTTATCCCCTAGAAGCTATAGAGTTAGGAACAATTTCACTTTTATTCATCTCGGTCGTGCGGTTTGATCTCTCAATGCTAATTGAACTCTCTACTCTTCTCTTTCACATATGGAGAAAATATGTACCGTTTCATCAGTTGATCAGCAGCCCGAGCCCCTAGTGGAAGCTCCTATGAGGGGTAGAGGACGAGGCCGAGGCCTTGTTAGAGGCCGAGGCAGGGGTAGGGGAAGGGGCAGGGCTCAGCCCAGAGCTCGAGCAACATCACCAGCGGCGGAGCCTCTGGTAGAGTTTGATGATGCGTTTCCGGCCCAGACCTTTCCAACGGGGCCAACTCATGTTCCATACGGGTTCATCGCTACCCTGGTTCTTCTGGATGCTTTGGTCCATCTAGTGGGCCTTATAGAGTGTTACTCTGGCCTGCATACTTCCTGTAGCACCAACCATCTCTTATGCTGGGGGATTCTGAGGAGCACAAACTCCCAATACTCACACTCTGGAGTAGATAGCTCCCTAGTTTGAGATTCCAGTAGCTCAACCAGTTGGGGTAGTTCCGTCGGGTGTTGTAGCATAGACCGGTGATGGATCAGTTGTGTCTTCTGATGCCTTGTGGAGATTGGACAGGTTCACCAAGATTTTCACTACTACCTATGGCGGTACATCTTTAGAGGATCCCCAGGACTATTTGGACAGTTATCACGAGGTTCTATGGAACATGGGGATAGTGGAGACCAATGGGGTCGACTTTGCTGCATTTCATCTGTCAGGTTTCGCCAAGAAATGGTGGAGTGATTTTTGTTTGTCCGGAATAGCTAGGTTACCTTCTTTGACTTGGGATCAGTTCTCTCAGCTATTTTTTGAGAAGTTCCTTCTTGTCACTCAGAGAGAGGAATACCGCAGGCGGTTCGAGCATCTTCAGTAGGGTTTTATGACTGTCACTCAGTACGATACTATGTTTATTTATTTTGCTTGTCATGCTCTTCTTATACTTCCCACAGAGAGAGAGAGAGGGTGAGGAGGTTTATTGAGGGACTCGCTCACCCTATCAGATTGCAGATGGATAAAAAGTCAGGGATTAAGATTTCTTTTCAGGATGCGGCCAATGTGGCCAGGAGAGTTGAGATGGTTTTAGATCAGGGGAGTATTTAGGGGTCTGACAAGAGTCCTCGTTATTCGGGTTGGTTTAGTGGTGCCTTTTCTGGGGGTAGGGATTCTTTTGGTAGAGGCTATCCTCCCAGGTTTTTTAGCACTTCAGGCTTCTCACGGTGTTTCAGGTGGTCGTGGCCTGCATATGCAGTATTTTGATCAGCTACCCTAGAATTTATCTCCAGCTCCTATCAACGCATCTCCACTCTGGAGTTTGCAGGGTGGTTACTCAGGTCGTCAGGGTCAGTTCCAGGGTCAGCAGTCTCAGCATACGAAGTCTTGTTATACTTGTGGCGATCTGTGGCATATTGCTAGATTTTTCCCTCGAGCATCGCGTAGTTCTCAGCATCAGGGTTATCGTGTCATGGTTCCGGCACTGGGTGTTCCATCACCCGCTCAGCTAGCTAGAGGTAGGAGTCAGGCAGCTAGAGGTGGAGGTCGAGGTATTAGAGGTGGAGGTCAGGCCGTTAGAGGTAAAGGCCAACCAGCAGGAGGTCGTCCAAGGGATGTAGTTCAGAGTGGTGGGGGCCAGCCCCGATGTTATGCTATTCCAGCCAGGCCTGAGGCTGAATCCTCTGATGTAGTTATCACAGGTACGATTTCAGTTTGCAATAGAGATGCTTCGGTTCTATTTGATCCAGGGTCTACATACTCCTATATGTCATCTTATTTTGTTCCATATTTGGTTGTGCCTCGTGATTCTTTGAGTTCTCTCGTGTATGTGTCCATGCCAGTAGGGGATTATATTATTGTAGATTGTGTCTATTTTTCGTCTGTGGTTGTTATTGGGGGTCTTGAGACTAGTGTAGATCTCCTATTTCTCGATATGGTTGACTTCGATGTCATTTCGATGATGGATTGGTTGTCACCTTATCTTACTATATTGGACTTTCATTCCAAGACCATGACCTTAGCATTGTTGGGGTTGCCTCGATTGGAGTGGAGAGGGACTCCAGGTCATTCTATTAGAGGGGTTATTTCTTATAAGAAGGCTCGGCGTATGGTCAAGAATGCGTGTTTGTCTTATTTGGGTTATGTTCGTGATTCTAGTGTTGAGGTTCCTTCTATGGATTATGTACCAGTTGTTCGGGAGTTTCCAGAGGCATTTTCTACAAACCTTCCGGGGATGCCACCCGATAGTGATATTGAATTTTGCATTAATTTGGCTCGAGGACTCAGCCCATTTCTATTCCGATGTACCGCATGGCCCCGCCAGAGTTGAAAGAATTGAAGGAACAGTTGCAAGATTTGCTTGATAAGGGCTTTATTAGACCTAGTATCTCGGCCTGGGGTACGTCGGTGTTGTTTGTTACGAAAAAGGATGGATTGATGAGGATGTGCCTAGATTATCGGCAGTTGAACAAAGTCACCATCAAGAACAAGTATCCATTGCCGGGGATTGATGACTTATTTGACCAGCTTCAGGGTGCCAAGCTTTTTTTCAAGATTGATTTGAGATATGGCTACCATCGGTTGATGATTAGGTCATTCGATGTCCCTAAGACAGTTTTTCGCATTCGGTACGGGTATTATGAGTTTCTAGTGATATTATTTGGGTTGACAAATGCCCCAGCAACATATATGGATTTGATGAACCGGGTGTTCAAGACTTATCTGGATTCCTTTGTGATTGTTTTCATTTATGATATCTTGATCTACTCGTGCAGCCGAGAGGAGCATGAGCAGCATCTTCGAGGCGTTCTTCAGACTCTGAGACAGCCAGTTATATGATAAGTTTTCAAAATGTGAGTTTTGGTTGAGTTCAATTGCTTTCTTGGGTCATGTTGTATCAGCAGAGGGTATTCATCTGGATCCTAAGAAAATTGAGTCAGTCAAGGAGCCTAGACCTAAATCAGCTACAGAGATCTGGAGTTTCTTGGTTTTGGCAAGTTATTACCGTCGGTTTGTGGAGGGGTTTCCATCCATAGAAGCCCCGATGACCAGATTGACCCATAAGGGTGCCCTGTTCGGGTAGTCGGACGAGTGTGAGATGAGCGCTTAGAAGCTCAAGACAGATTTGACTACGATATCGGTGTTGGTGTTGCCCACAGGATCAGGGCTATATACGGTCTATTGTGATACATCTCATATTGGACTTGGTACGATGTTGATGCAGAATGGCAAGGTTGTTGCATATGCTTCGCGGAACTTAAAGATTCACGAGAAGAATTATCCAGTTCATGACTTGGAGCTAGCAGCCATTGTTCACGCACTGAATATTTGGAGGCATTATCTATATGGCATGTCGTGTGAGGTGTTCACAGATCATAAGAGTTTGCAGTATTTGTTCAAGCAGAAGGAACTCAATTTCAGGCAGAGAAGGTGATTGGAGCTTTTTAAAGGTTATGATATCACCATCTTGTATCATCCTAGGAAGGTCAATATGGTGGCCGATGCTTTGAGTAGGAGGTCGGCTAGTATGGGTAGCCTTGTGTATATTCCAGTTAGTGAGAGACCGCTTTCTTTGGATGTTCAGGCTTTGGCCAATCAGTTCATGAGGCTGGATGTTTCTGAGCCCAGCCATGTTCTAGCTTGTACAGTCGCTCGGTCTTCCTTGTTTGAGCGTATCAGGGAGTGGCAGTATGATGGTCCTCATTTGCTTATCCTTAGGGACACAGTGTGACACGAAGATGCCATGCAGGTTACAGTTGGAGATGACGGAGTTTTGAGTATGCAGGGTTGATTTTGTGTGCCTAATGTTGATGGACTTCGTGAGTTGATTCTAGAGGAGGCCCATAGTTCTGATTCTATTCATCTAGGCACCGCTAAGATGTATTAAGACTTGCGGCAACATTATTGGTGGAGGAGGATGAAGAAGGATTTTTTTGCATATGTAGCTCGGTATTTGAATTGCCAGTAGGTAAAGTGCGAGCATTAGAGACCTAGTGGTTTGCTTCAGAAGATTGATATTCTTGAGTGGAAGTGGGATCGTATCACTATGGATTTCATTGTTGGACTCCCACAGACTCAAAGGAAGTTCGATGCAATATGGCTCATTGTGGATAAGATGACTAAGTCAGCACATTTCATTCTTATGGCAGTTTTATATTCTTTGGAGCGGTTGGATGAGATCTATATTGTCACGACCCGAATTTCCCACCATCAGGAGTCATGATGGCGCCTACTCGTGAAAGCTAGGCAAACTGATAATTTTAGTTTTTTTTACCACTAGTTTTATTAATCCAACAGAATCAGATATTAGCTAAGCAAAATAATTAAGAGATGTGAAAGTAAAGTAACAATTCCACAGCTCAAGTACATAACTACCTCATATAATCTGGTGTCACAATCCATGAACGACTAAGATTTACTACAAATACAAGTCTGAAAGAAGTACAACTGTTCTCGAAATGAAAAGGGGGGCTTCAGGATCTACGGATGCCAGCAAATCTACCTTGGTCTCCCTGGACTGAAGGCAGCTACCTCAAGCTACCCACAAGGTCCGACACCGAAATCATCACAAAGGGTACAGAGTTCAGTATCAGTACAACTGGCCCCATGTACTGGTAAGTGTAGAGCCTAACCTCGGTGAAGTAGTGACGAGGCTAGGACATACCAACCATATAAACCTGTGTAGTTAAATCATATACAAACAGAATGATAATAATAGGAAATAACAGATAAAATTAAGAAGGGGAACATGCTACGGGGGAATATCAAATTCTAGCAGTAATTGTGTAGAGAAGCATAAAGAACACCATATACGTATCAACAGGCATAATGAAACAATGACATGCGCACGACATCACCCTTCATGATTTTACTTTCGTCCTCACCATAAGAAACAACAGAAACGGCACGGCATCACCCCTCGTGCATTAACTCTCATAATCATGGCACGACATCACCCTTCGTGCATTAACTCTCACAAGTTCGATGCAGTATGGGTCATTGTGGATAGGCTGACTAAGTCAACGCATTTCATTCCAGTGACAGTTCCTATTCTGTGGAGAGGTTGGATGAGATCTATATCCGGGAAATCATTTGTATTCATGGTGTGCCCGTGTTTATCATTTTTGATCGAGGTACGCATTTTACCTCACATTTTTGGAGTAGGGATGGGCATCGGTTGGTTCAATTCAGTTATGAATATTATCGATTTAGCATATCGATTATCGGCTTACAAATTTAATAAACGGATAACAAAATCGATAAGATATCGGTAATCGATCATTATCGGTTCGATTGTTGATTTACCTGATAAGATAACTCTATCTCGAGTTAAGCAAAAATAAAAGACAATTCACTGGAGTTAAGCAAAAAAAAGAATAATTCACATATAGTATACTAAAGACTTGAGCTAGGAGTAACTAGTAAGGTCTATGAAGAATAAAGATAAAGCAATTGAAAAGTGAGGTTGAGAAAGAATAGGAGATAATGAACTGAAACCCCTAGCATTTGTATATACTTAAGGATAAAGTCATAATTTTATTAATTCTTATTGGGTTATCGATTAACACGTTAACAAAATTGGCAAACCGATGCCCGAACCGATAACCCAATAGTAAACAATTTCAAAACTGTTACCGAACCCTTAACCCAATAACCCGATACCGTTAACCTAATAAACAATTAACGGTTCGGGTTATCGGTTTTACCCGATATATGCCCAACCCTATTTTGGAGGGCAGTACAGCGCAAGTTGGTTACGCGTGTCGAGTTGAGCACAACATTTCATCCTTAGATGAACGGACAGTCCAAGCGTACTATTCAGATTTTGGAGGACATGCTTTGCGCCTGTGTTATTGATTTTGGAGGTTCTTGGGATCAGTACTTGCCGTTAGCGGAGTTTGCCTATAATAACAACTATCAGTCGAGCATCCAGATGGCTCCTTATGAGGCATTATATGGTAGACGATGTGGATCGCTAGTTGGGTGGTTTGAACCGGGGGAGGCTTTATTAATGGGTACAGATTTAGTATAAGATGCCTTGGATAAGGTTAAGATTATTTAGGATAGGCTTCGTAATGCTCAGTCTAGGCTAGGGGTGGCAAAATGGTTCAAAGAAAATAGTTAACCACCCATATTATCCACTAAAAAATGGGTTGGATAATGAATGTTTTAAAAACAGTACAAATATGGATAAGAACCATATTATCCATTTAGAAAATGGATAACCAATGGGTCTAACTATTACATTTGTAAAGCCTCAAATGGGGGGTTCCTCAAGTTAGGGAGACTAAGAATTCTCCCAAAAGTGATCATATACAAGAAGTAATGGATAATATGGGTAACCCATATTATCCGCCAATTAACCTATTTTTTATCCGTATTAAATATGGGTCGGGTCGGATAGTTGATTTGTTTTTTCATTACACGTTTTTCAACCGAACCATATCCGACCCGACCTGAACCGACCCGCTCGTTTGCCACTCCTAGTCTAGGCACAATAGTTATGCTGACTGTAAGGTTCGTGATGTGGCATTCATGGTCGGAGAGTGAGTGTTGCTTCGAGTGTTGCCCGTGAAGGGCGTGATGAGAGTTGGGAAGAAGGGGAAGCTAAGCCCCATGTTCATCGGGCCTTTTGAGATCCTCGATCGAGTGGGAGAGGTGGCTTACAGACTTGCCTTGCCACCAGGTTTATGAGTTGTACATCTAGTGTTTCATGTGTCCATGCTTCGGAAGTATCATGGTGATCTATCCCACGTGTTAGACTTCAGCACTGCCCAGTTGGACAAGGATCTGACCTACGAGGAAGAGCCAATAGCTATTCTAGATCGGCAGGTTTGACAGTTCATATCAAAGAGTTACCCTTCGGTCTGTATGCAGTGGAGAGGTCAGCCTGTTGAGGCAGCTACCTGGGAGTTCGAGTCCGATATGCAGAGCAGATAACCCCATATTTTCACTGACTCAGGTACTTTTCTATGTCTGTTCGAGGACGAACGATTATTTTAGAGGTGGAGAATGTGATGACCCAAAGGGTCATCTTTTGTTTTAGAAACCGATTCCATATTTTGGGGTCTTGATAACCATATTTTATCTCTCCACAATTTGCGTGCACAGTTTGGGCGTGTGTCCGGAAAGTCCTTATGTGAAAAACTTAAGAAAAGATGATTTTTTGGCTTAAAAGATGATTTTAGTTGACTTCGATCAACATTTTGGGTAGATGGACCCGGACACGTATTTTGACAGACTCAGGGGGTCCGTAGTAAAATATGGGCACTGGGCGTATGCCCGAAATCAAATTCCGAGGTCTCCAGCCCGAGAAATAAATTTTTGAAGAAAATTGATAAGAATGAAAATACAATTATTTAAGTGATTTGATCTTGTTGGAATCTGGCCCTTATTATGGTTCTGGATCCCTATATAAGTCTGTTAAAATATTTAAACGTTATCTGTGAAATTTGGTGAAAACAGAAGTGATTTGACGTGGTTCGGACCTTTGACTGAGAAAATAGAAAGTTTAAAACTATCTTGAAAATTTCATGAGTTTTGGTGCTGAATTCATAGTTCTATATGTTATTTTGGTGATTTCACCATGCGAGCAAGTTCATATGATGTTTTAAGACTTGTGCACATGTCTGGTTTAGAGCACCGAGGGGTTGGGAGAGTTTTGGATAGGCTACGCAGTGATTTTAAAAATTAGAGAATTGTTGGTGTAACTAGAATTTGTTGCAGGCCTCTGATCTCGCAATTGCGAGATCAGGCTTTGCAATTGCGAGCAAAACAGACATGGCAATTGCGAGGTCTTCATCGCAATTACGAAGAAGGCCTGGGCCAGCAGGGTTCGCAAATGCGGTCTTTTTCCTAGAGCAAGTTCTTCCCCAAGTCATAGGTAAATGATTCTTAACTTATTTCTTTCAATCTATTTCATCTTTTTAAAATATTTCATCCTAGAATCTAGGGTTTTGCATGGTAGAATTGGGTGTTTTTTGCTAGAACTTTAGAATTTCGAAATTTCAAAATTTAGACCTGAAATTGAGGTCGGATTCCAAAACCAATTGTATATCCGGGCTCGGGGGTGAATAGGTAATTGGGTTTTGGTCCAAATTTCGAGTTTTGACCAAGCGACACCGGGGATTTTGGACTTTTTGGGGAAAATGTTAGGGAATCTATAATTATGCATTAGAATTGGTTTCTTTAGCTTTAATTGGTGTTAATTAGTTAATTATGAATAGATACGATTGGATTGGAAGTGGAAACTAAGTGAAAAGCGGTATTTGAGGCTTGATTTTGGCCGTGAAATCGAGGTATGTGTTGTGGATAACCTTAGCTTGAGGGATTAGGTGTTATTTTCTTATTTGCTACGTGTTTGAATATTGAGTACAATATATAGGTGAAGTGACGAGTATCTGTACGATGTTGTCGAGTCAATACATGTGAGTGTGTCTTATTCTTGAAAATGTTGCATATCGATCATATTGTTTATGTGTTGACTAGTTATTCGACGTGTTGAGAAGTTTCTTATCATGTTTTATGAGATTTGGTATTGATGGGGTTTTACCCAAAGTTGAAATTGGTATTGTGAAACTAAGAGTTGAAGTAACACTTGTTGTTTCCATTTCTATCTCTTTATTGTTGTTGTCTCTGATTTGGGTGAGGTAGAGTGATAAAGCACGAAGGGTGATATCGTGCACTTTTCTATTACTTATATGGTGAGGAAGAGTGATAAATCATTAAGGGTGACGCCGTGCACGTTTCTTTTATTCGTATGGTGAGGTTGAGTATTAAAGCATGAAGGGTGACGTCGTGCACATTTCTATTATTCGTATGGTGAGGTTAAGTGGTAAAGCACGAAGGATGATGCCGTGCATATTTCTATTATTAACTATATGGTGAGGTTGAGTGGTAAATCATGAAGGGTGATGCCATGCTCATTTTTATTATTGATTACCTGGTTAGGTTGAGAGTAAAAGCACGAAGGGTGATGCTGTGCATTTTCCGTTTGCTGTATTTACTTGTTATTACCGGTTGAAAGTGCACTAGCTATTTAAATTCCTCTACTGCTATGATTCTTTATTTTGGTACCCCCCCCCCCCCATATCATGTTGCCCCCTTTGTTGATACCCAATTTTTTCCCCATATATATTTATATGCAGAGTACCTTCAAAAGAGCATATACATGCATATATAAGTATATCACAAGTATTTCCTTATTTTTTCCTTAATTTTAAAGATTTTTTTAAATCAATTTATTCTCTTATTTTATCCGTAAAAATCCAATAATTATTTTTAAAATTATTAGTTTGGTGATTCATTTGTTGAACTTTTATGTTTATGCTAAAATATAGCTAAGGGATTTTTTTTTCTTCATATTTTTACAAAATTATTTAATATTTTTAAGGCTAAAATTGTATAATTGCAACATTATGCTCTTTTAGGATTAATCACGTTTATATTCATAAATATTAGGTCCGGTATTTTTAAATAGCTAACTATGTACTATAAATCATTTTAGTACCTTTAATTCATTTTCAGAAATTAATTTATTATTTTTTATAAATCAAATAGGGAAAAATGGCTATTTAAATAATATCCCAATTACATTTCAATTGTAGCCTAAATTCGACCCCAATTTGAACCCCAATTACCCCGGCCCAATTTCTATTAAACCTCGACCCAACTATAATCAAACCGACCCATGCCCACATCCCTACTTACTCGTTTAAATCATCCTTGCCTTAATTAATCCTAAATGACTCCCTATACCATATCATTTCTCACCATACACCACCTCTAAATCCCTCATCTCTTGAACACTCTCTGCAACACCCCCAAACCCTAGCCGTCGCCACCTTAATCTACCCTAATCCATGGCTTTCCAGGGTCATCTAAGACTAGTATCAGCTTTCCATGGCTTCTACGTGTTTGGTTCTGTGGTCTCATGACCAGACTTTGAAGGGACTTGGTCCAGTCTTTGCTCGATGACCTTTCTCTGGTCATCTCTGACCTTTCTCCGGCCAGCCATGGACATTCGAGTCAGACCTTTAACTCTCCTGTTTAGATCGGTAACTTTCAAGGCCTTCCTCGTTGCTTTTGGGTTCTTGTGAAACCTTAATCTCTAAGACATTTTCGACTTCTTTCAAATCTACCTTAGATCCATGCTTGCCATGAGTTTTTAAGCATCTTCTAGAAGTTTCTAGAAACAGGTCCAGAGCTCAAGAATCTAACTAGCCGAACCCAAGGCGTTGAAGGAAGTAAAGGTATTGAAGGGCTGAACTATGAAGATCTCTGCATACAACCAGATGTTTAACTGCCAGAGGGGTACAAACCTCCCAAGTTCGAGACGTTTGATAGTGCAGGTGATATAAGGGTCCATCTAAGAACATACTGTGACAAGTTGGTCGGGGTAGGAAAGGATAAAAGAATCCGCATGAAACTGTTCATGAGGAGTCTAAAAGAAGATGCACTATCCTGGTACATCAGCCAAGATCCTAAGAAATGGTCGAGTTGGGTAGGTATGGCCTCTGGTTTCATGGATAGGTTCAAGTTTAACACAGAAAATGTGTCGGATGTATTCTACATTCAGAATCTGAAGAAGAAGCCTACAGAAATGTTTTGCGAGTATGCTACTCGCTGGAGGTCGAAAGCTGCTAAGGTCAGACCTGCCTTAGAGGAGGAACAAATGAACAAATTGTTTGTCCGGGCTCAGGACCCGCAATATTATGAACGGCTAATGTTGATTGAAAAACATAAGTTTTCCGACATCATCAAGCTTGGACAACGAATTGAAGAAGGTATCAAAAGCAGTATGGTTACAAACTTCGAAGCCTTGCAAGCCACAAATAAGGCCTTACAGTTGGGTGGTGTGTCTAATAAGAGAGACGTGGGGGCCGTAATGGTTGCACAAAGGATCAAGTCTCCCCTCAAATACCAAACCTACCTTATACCTCCACTCACATATCAGTCAGCTCCAAACTACCAAGCACCCTCCTACCAAGCCCCAGCACCAACTTATCAGTCACCTCCACCTCTCACATATCATCCTACCTTGCCCAGATATTCCCAATCCACGCACATCTACCAAGCCTATAAGGCCCAACCATCTCATTACCAATCACCCCCTGCACGCCAAAGCATTCCTAGGCCACGACTTAATTTTGATTGGAGGCCTCCAAAACAATACACAACCATTGCTGAACCCATTGATCAGCTATATGTGAGACTCAAAACCGTTGGTATTGTCTACCCCATCCCTGCTTCAACCCCTGAGAAACCTTCTCAGTAGATTAACCCAAACGAATCTTGTGTATACCATTCCAGCATGAAGGGACACACCATCGACGAATGCCACTCTTTAAAAGATAAGATACAATCCTTAATTGATAACAAGATCATTATAGCGAAGGAAGCCGCTCTGAATGTCCGCAAAAACCCCTTACCAGACCACAAAGGCGGGAGTGTTCACATGATTGAAATAGAGGATGATTGGGATCCCGAGGGATCCATCGGGTTGATCGTGGAAGCCGATGATCCAAAGAATCCAGCAGTCACTCTCAACCCCATCATGGTCTAGATTCAACTATCCGAGGTCACTGAGGTAGATGTGTCTATCCCTCTTGAGTTTGAGGCTGCGCCATCAACAAAAATGCCGGCACCATTTGAGGTTATAATTTTACCACCCAAAGAACATATCATGTTTTAAGTAAAGGTAGCCGCACTAATTCCAGTGGATATGACCACCATGCCGTCATTCCATAAAAAAGCTATTCCTTGGGATTATACGACCAAGGCTAGGAGGAAAGGCAAAGTCAGGTTCGAAGAGACTATTGCAGCACAGGGTATGATAAAGACTAGAAGAGTCTACACCCCAAAACACTTAGCTCAGTCTAGTAAGCAAGCTTCCAAGGCACACAAAAATGCTCTGTTAAAGGTGCTGAGTGAGTCATACGTGCCAAGTAACATCACTAGCGGAGAATGGCCAATATAGTGGGACAGGTATTAGAAAGCCATAAAATCACCTTCGATGAGGATGAGCTGCCGCCTGAAGGCTTATGTCACAACAAAGCCTTGCATATCACAGTGCAATGTGAAGACTACTTCATCACTAGGATCCTGATCGATGGGGGTTCCAGCCTTAATATATGTCCATTGATAACACTTAAGAAACTGGGTAATGGACTTCACGAGATAAAAGAAAGAGTAATCAATGTGAAAGCTTTTGATGGGTATCAAAGGTCCACCATCGGTGAGATTAGCTTGTGTCTGCAGATGGGATCGACTTGGTTCGAGGTCGACTTCCAAGTGATAGATGTGCCATCATCCTATAACTAGCTGTTAGGGCATCCTTCGATTCATGCTGCAGGGGCTGTGGCTTCAACATTGCATCAGGCTGTAAAATTTGAGTGGAATCACCAAGAAGTGATCATTCACGGTGACGACAGCAATACTCTATACAGTCTTCAGACCATTCCAATAATAGGGGGAAGAAGAAAGCTAGGTGAAGAGACCTACCACCACATCAAGCGAGTCAATGTTGTAGACAAAGATAAATTGTGGAACAACAAGATCAAGAGTATATTGAATTGGAGTGGGTAAGAACCTGGCAAGGGACTCGGCACGAACCTCCAGGGGATTGCTAAACCCATAAAACTCAAGAAGCACGACACTACTTTTGGTCTGGGATACGAGTACTCTTGGGAAGAATTTAACAATTGGTCGTCACTATGGGGCGGTCCTTACTATCCACTGGAACAGCCAATGACGCCTTTGTAGCAGACATTCCAACAAGCTGACATTGTTTACGGGACAGACGAAGAAGATGCACTTGCTGCGGTAAATAACTTGTTCCTAGAGGACAATGACATGGACTGCTGTGTTCTTTTCGAGGAGGAGGAGGAAGGTCCTTCCATACTAGCTGTGAATAGTTGAGCATACCTCAACAATTGGACCATCAGGACTTCTAGAGCCCGGTGAGCCTCGAGGTAGCAAGGCTAATACAAGCATCATACACTATTTTTATTTTTACTGGATAATTTTCCGTTTTCGCATTTTGATTTTCGCAATAAGATCTTAAATGTTCAAAACAGTTATGGAATTTATCAAATCATTTCAATTTTTCTTATGAACCAACACTCATTATTATTTTTTCTCTCATTACTTTACTTACATAGCATTACTATTACTTATCTTGATGAACCAATAACGGTGACATGCAATGAGACAACGCAACAAATAGACATTGATTCAGAAGAAGATGACATACCAGAGGAGATCATCAAAGAAGTTGAGAACTTTGAGAACGGATCTAAGTCCAACCTGTACGAGACAGAAATTGTTAACCTGGGAGATGCTGAAAATGTTAAGGAAATGTGAATCAGTGTTCACTTGTCGTCGTCAGAAAAGAAGGAATACATAGAATTTCTAAAGGAATAAGAGGACATATTTGCCTGGTCATATGATGACATAACTGATCTAAGTACATCTATTGTGGCCCATAAACTTCTAACTAATCCGACATGTTTGCGGGTAAAGCAGAAACTCAGAAAGTTCAAGCCAGTTATGAGTTTGAAAATCTAAGAAGAAGTCACTAAGCAAGTCAAAGTTAAGGTTCTCAGGGTAGTAAAATATCTGACATGGTTAGCTAACATTGTACCAGTACCAAAGAAGGACATGAAGGTAAGAATCTGTGTCGACTACCGGTATCTCAACCGGGACCATCTGAACGACGACTTCCCCTTGCCAAATATACACATCCTGATCGACAATTGCGTCAAGCATGAGTTACAGTCATTCATAGATTTCTTCGCTGGTTATCATCAAATTTATATGGATAAGGAAGATGTTGTGAAATAGTTTTCATTACGTCGTAGGGAATGTATTGTTACAAAATGATGTCGTTCGGCCTGAAGAATGCAGGGGCCACCTACATAAGGTCCATGACTATCATTTTTCATGATATGATACATAAAGAAATTGAGGTATATGTGGATGATGTTATCATCAATTCCAATAAGTCCATTGATCACATGGAAGATTTGATGAAGTTCTTCAACAGATTGCGTAGGTACAACTTGAAATTGAATCTCGCAAAGTGTGAATTTGGGGTTCCCGCCGGAAAGTTGCTTGGGTTTATCGTGAGCCGCTGAGGAATACAATTGAATCCATCAAAGGTCAAAGCCATTCAAGAACTTCCACCGCTAAAGAACAAGAAGGACGTGATGAGTTTCGTGGGAAGACTTAACTATATCAGGCGATTCATAGCACAATCCACGGTTATCTGTGAGCCAATCTTTAAGATGTTGAAGAAGGACGTCGCTACCAAATGGACCAATGACTGCCAGAAGGCCTTTGACAAAATCAAGGAATACTTATCAATACCACTAGTCTTGGTCCCGTCCGAGCCAGGTAGACCTCTATTACTCTACATCGCAGTACTATATGGAGCCGTCAGTTGCATTTTGGGGCAGCATGATGAAACGGCGAGAAAGGAACAAGTCATTTATTATCTCAGCAAGAAGTTCACTCCCTACGAAGCCCGATATTCTCTTTTGGAACGCACCTGCAGTGCTTTGACTTGGGTAGCTCAGAAGATGAGACATTACTTATGTGCCTCTACCACGTATCTCATATCAAGGATGGATCCTTTAAAGTACATCTTCCAGAAGCCCATGCCAACTGGCAAGCTAGCTAAGTGGAAAATCCTGCTGAGTGAATTCGATATTGTGTACGTAACTCATAAGGTGTTCAAAGGAAAAATATTGGCAGACCACCTTGCTGAAAACCCCGTGGATGGAGAATATGAACCTTTGAAAACATATTTTCCCAATGAAAACATATTATTCATAGGAGAAGACATTGCAGAAACCTATGATGGTTGGAGAATGTTCTTCGATGGCGCAACAAACTTCGAAGGAGTTGGCGTATGAATAGTCTTGGTGTTAGAAACCAGTCAGCATTATCTGGTGTCTGCCAAACTCAGGTTCCCCTGCACCAAAAATATGGCCGAATATGAAGCCTGCATATTAGGGCTCAAGATGGCCATTGACATGAACGTGCAAGAGCTTCTAGTGATCGAAGATTCAGATTTACTCATACATCAGGTGCGTGAAGAATGGGCAACCAAGAACTCCAAGATACTTCTGTATCTGCATCATGTACAGGAATTGAGAAAGAGGTGCACAAATACGAAATTCCAACATGTCCCCAGAGTCCAAAATGAGTTTGCCGATGCATTGGCTACCTTTCATCTATGATACATAATCCAGATAAGAATTTCATTAATCCCATTCCCATAAAGATCCATGATCATCCAGCTTATTGTGTACAAGTTGAAGAAGAGGCAGACGGAAAACCTTGGTTTCATGACATCAAGGAATATTTGGCAAAGGGAGAATACCAAGAGCTTGCCAATAATACCCAAAGACGCATACCACGGAGATTATCCAATACATACAGACATGATAAAGGTACCTCCGAGCGAGCATAACCCAACAAGCTCACCATGGTTATTCGCCGCTTGGGGAATTGATGTTATTGGACCAATCGAGCCTGCCGCTTCCAACGGACATAGGTTCATCCTAATGGAAATTGACTACTTTACCAAGTGGGTCGAAGTAGCATCTTACAGAGCAGTGACTAAGAAAGTCATGGCAGAATTTGTCCGCGACCGCATTGTTTGCCGATTCGGCATTCCAGAGTCAATTATTACTGATAATGGCTCCAACCTCAATTGCGACTTGATGAAAGCTATGTGTGAAACCTTCAAGATCAGACACAAGAATTATACAGCCTATATGCCTCAAATGAACAGAGTCGTGGAAGGCGACAATAAGAATACCAAGAAAATATTTTGGAAAATGATAGAGAAACATAAATAGTGGCACGAGAAGTTATCATTTACTTTTTTAGGGCATCACACCACAGTCCGCATATCAACTGGGGTAACCCCCTATATGTTGGTTTATGGTACAGAAGCAGTCATTCCCCCCAAAGTAGAAATTCCTTCCTTAAGGATCATACAGGAAGCTGAGCTCGATGATGCATAATAAGTGAAGAGTCGTTACGAGCAGCTAGCTTATGGATACAAAAAGAATGAACGCAGTGTGTCATGGTCAACTTTATCATAACAGAATGCCCAGAGCCTTCAATAAGAGAGTCAAGCCCAGACAGTTCACACCAGGGTAGCTGGTATAAAAGAATATGTTTTTGCATTAAGATGAGGCCAAAGGGAAGTTCTCTCCTAACTGGTAGGGCCCGTACATGGTTCACCGGGTTTTGACAGGAGGAGCCCTCATACTTGCAGAAATGGACGGAGAGATCTTGCCAAAGCCGATTAATTCAGATGCAGTCAAGCGTTACTATGTGTAATCTTTATGTTTTCCCTATATGATGTAAATTGAACTACGCCTGACCTGATTCCCGTTTAAGAGGGGATGCGTAGTCAACCCTATGGGTTCGGTCACAATTCAATAAATTTTTCATTTTCCTTGAAATTGGAAACTGGGGCAGAATTTTGATCCCGAAGTAATTTTAGCCGATTATCGCATGAGAAATAATCAGAAACGTCAACCCACGTCACAGTCGTCAAAATTCCGTAGCAAGAGAGGTTGCAATGTCTCGAACCACGTCACAGTCGTCAGTTCATCTAAAAAACTATTTTTAATTATGCAATCGTGCTATACTTTGACAAAATCACGCATGTTTATCATAGAAATTTCTTTGTTTGGCAACACTACCCCAATGATACCGACAGTATAACCTGATCAAAAACGAGTAGAGCCAGCGGGGACACGAACTAACCTTTCCCCATTTATAGAACTAACGATTTTTCTTTGGATTCACGCACAAAGATTACAAAATCATTGAATGCACTATCCGCCTATATAACAAACGTTGTTCAAGAACACGATTCTCCGAACCATTGCACTTACCAACATCTGCTATCAGCACGTACCCATAATGTCCTGTATGTCACAATGCTCCCAGTGATCACCACGTTGCAATCTGTTGTCAGCGAAGACACTCTACTGCCATTTGCTATTTATTTCTTGTATAAGGCTACTATTCTACCTTGCGAGGTTAAGCTCTACCTCTATCTACATCCGCATTGCATAAGGCTACTATTCTGCCTTCCAATTTGCATAAGGCTACTATTTTTCCTTCCGCGATTAAGTTATACCTCTATCTGCATTTGCATTGCATAAGGCTACTATTCTACCTTCCGAGGTTAAGCTCTACCTCTATTTGTATCCTCATTGCATAAGGCTACATTCTGCCTTCCAACTTGCTAAGGCTACTATTCTTCCTTCTAACTTGCATTGGGCTACCATTCTGCCTTTGAACTTGCATAAGGCTACAATTCTCCCTTCCAAGGTTAAGCTCTACCTTAATCCGCATTTACATTCGCATGGCTGAAAGATCGCCATATTGCACAACTAAAAGATCGCCACATGTTATATCCTTCATGGGCTAAAATATCGCCAATTTATCCAAAGGTGTTATCGTTCGGAGGCACCATCCTCATAGCCCGAGAACACCATGTCATGGCCTGAGGCACCATTCAAAGGCATCATGGTTCGGAGGCACCATTTTTATAGCCCGAGAGCATCATTTCATAGCCTGCGAATCCTTTATTATACGCTTCATGGCCCAGGACATCATAGTCTAAAGACATCATCATAACCATCCGAAGACAACATTCATGGTCCGATGGAAATTTGCATAATGTCTAAATTTACACACAATATATGTTTGTGTTACTTATTTGAAGGTAAATCGGCAAGCATCAACCGTCCCGGTAGGAGCATTATCGCTCCAGTGCCAGCAGCTGCATCAGACCTAACTGCTCACATAGGCCTTTCATTCACCCAGACCAAAACATTGTGTCCGTTCTTGGAAAATACCTGTCAGCATACTCTGCCAACGGATCCTGAACTACATATGCCCTGATTCCTGTAAAATTAAGAATATGTAGGCAGCTTAGAAGCCAGGGCACTGTCCATCTTCTTCAAATCGTTTTGTTTGGTCAAAAGTTGGCCATTATATCTTTACCCGACAACTCTTTCATCCTTCCTGGGTAAAGAAAGGCAGTTGTTGATACCTAATTTTCCTCCATATATATTTTATATGTGGTGTACCTTCAAAATAGAATATGCAAGCATATATAAGTATATCCAAGTATTTCCTTGTTTTTTCCTTAATTTTAAAGATTTTTTAAATCAATTTATACCCCTATTTTATCCATAAAAATCCAATAGTTATTTCTAAAATTATTAGTTTTGGTGATTCATTTGTTGAACTTTTATTTTTATGCTAAAATATAGCTAATAGATTTTTTGCATATTTTTACAAAATTATTTAGTATTTTTAAGGCTAAAATTGTATAATTGCAACATTAGCCTCTTTTAGGATTAATCACGTTTATATTCTTTAAAATTATGTCTGGTATTTTTATATAGCTAACTATGTGCTATAAATCATTTTAGTACCTTTAATTTATTTTTAGAAATTAATTTATTATTTTTTTATAAATCAAATAGGGAAAATTGGCTATTTAAATAATAGCCCAATTATATTTCGATTGTAGCCTAAATTCAACCCCAATTAACCCGGCACAATTTCTATTTAACTCCGACCTAACTGCAATCAAATCGACCCATACCCACATCCCTACTTACCCATTTAAATCCAGGTCGTTGATCACTCATATCAATGGCCAAAAATCATCATTGCCTTAATTAATCCTAAACGACCCCCTAAACCTTATCATATCTCACCAAATTCCACCTCTAAATCCCTAATCTCTAAACACTCTATGCAACACCCCCAAACCCTAGCTCTCGCCACCTTAATCTACCATAATCCATGGCTTTCCAGGGTCATCTAAGACTTGTATCAGCCTTCCATGGCTTCTACGTATTTGGTTCTGTGGTCTCATGACCAGACTTAAAGGGACTTGGTCCAGTCTTTTCTCGATGACCTTTCTCCAGTAATCTCTGACATTTCTCCGTCCAGATATGGCCATTCGAGTCAGACCTTTGACTCTCCTGTTTAGATCAGTAACTTTCAAGGCCTTTCTCGTTACTTTTAGGTTCTTCTGAAACCCTAATCTCTAAGACCTTTTCGACTTCTTTCAAATCTACCTTAGATCCTTGCTTGCCAGGAGTGTTTAAGCATCTTCTAGAAGTTTCTTTAACTTTGCTTTCAAAGCAACTCTTTATCTTTTCTGATTAGGGTTTTTCTTTTTAAACCTCTTCTCTGATATTAATGTGTTTCTGATTTTGCTATGTTGTGCTCATGTTGTTCGCCTATCTGAGTTGAGCATGCTAAATACCCTAATTTCTTTGGGTTCATTTAAGTTTCTAAAGATGTTTTGCTAAGTACTTGTTTGATTTATTTGTTTATTATCTTTAAACTCGATTGATGTTGAAACCCCTAATTTCTTTGGGTTCATTTGAGTTTCTGAAGATGTTTGCTAAGTGTTTGTTTGATTTATTTGTTTATCATCTTTAAACTCGATTGATGTTGAAAACCCTAATTTCTTTGGGTTTATTCGAGTTTCAGAAGATGTCTGCTAAGTCTTTGGTTGATTTAATTGTTTATCATCTGATGAGCTTGCTATTGTTGAAGAAACCTATGTCTCTGGGTTTGAAACTATTCGTTTGAATTCCTGATTCGAATTGAAGTTCCTTTTGTTTTAGAATCTCTTTTCTTTATTTGATTCCTTTGATTCTGGGTTTTTACTATCTTTAAAACTCGTCTATGCTTGAAAACCCTAACTTTTCAAAAGGTCTCTTATCTGTTATTATGAGACCCTTTGCATGCTTCTAATACTCTATTTTTTCTTCATTGTTGACTCAATATGACTTTACCTACTAGACTAGCATGCTTCGAATGTTTGTTGAACTTTGTGCTACTATTGCATGTTGTTTCTTTTGCCAATAGGTTTGGCCTCGCATGTTTATTTTTGTGAACTCTATTTATATGTTGAGGTTCCTTCTTTGATTGATTTTCAATCTTGGGAGTGATTTCAAAACTTTTCTTTTTGTGAGCTCTAATTTCACTCGCCGGTCAATGTAATTGATCCCTTTCCTTATTATTGCCTTGCTGAATCTTTTTCCCAAAATAAGTGTATCTCTGTACTTGAAATCGATTGCTTACTTAATGTTTTGCTGCTTTTTTTTATGGCAATGATCAGTTTGCCTATGAACTGATTTTCTTTCCTTATTTTAAATCTGTTAGCCCCCTTAAACAAGTAATTCTTCAATTAAAGGGGAATCACTTAGTTGATTGATTCCGACTATTGATTGCTTCCATATTTGTATTGAACTCTACTTATTGTCTTATTTCTCGCATGTTTTCAAAACTATAAATACACATTTTCTCTTCTTCCAAAGACACGAACACAAGGCATAAAACACTTGAGTTCAGACACACACTCCACTAAAATCTCTTTTTTTTTTTTCTTGCTACTTGTATTTCTCCCTTACCTAGCCGGCTGAAAGCCAAGGCTAGGTTGTGGGAAGCTTGCTTACTTTTTCTCTTCATTTGCATCTTTACTTGTATGTTCTAACTAATTTTCAGCACCAACAACAACATTTTTCTTTACCATCTTCTTCACCCTTGTTTGTTTCCTGTTTGTGTTTAGTCAAGTCGCATTATTAAGCATGTTGTAATCTGCCCCTTTCTATTGTGAATTAATGCTCTCTTATGAATTCTGTCAGTCATTTATTATGGTTTATGAATCCTAAATCCCCATCCCCAATGTGTTTGGTATCCGTGGTTGGTTTGGGGCATAACATCATAGGACATTGCTGTGCATGACCCAAACCTGATCCCCCTAGGATTATAACCTTCATATCCCCTCTATATGTTGTGTGTTCTAATTGGTTTATCGGCATGCCAGCACCATCTATTATTATAGATGCCCAAATCTGATCCCTGCCTAAGGATAAGTGCTCTTTGCAATGTATTCCCCAAACCCCTGACCCCTTTTGAATAGAATTATGAACTCTGTGCTTTACTATTACTGTTTTCCCATCACCCCTTTACCCCTCTCCTTTCTACCCTCAGTTTTTAAATCTCTATTCCTGCACTTCTACCATATTCTTAGACTTAAGTTCTGCCCCTCTTGTGTGAGCCTTGCCTTGGGACCCATGAGCTCCCTCTGAACTTGGATGTATAAGGGTTGACCCTTCCACACTGCACTCATCTCTATCTGGTTCTGAACCTGGATGTAAGCACTGCCCGGGGTCCTTTGAGATCCTTAGGGAACTCTAACACATCCAGGTCTGAGAAAGGCTTTGAAATCAATGGTAATTGCAATGATTAATTATGTAAATCAGACAGGAAGTCAAGAATCAGGCTTCCTCTAGTTGTAACTTCTTTTGTTTTATATCTTGTTGTAATTCATTATTTTTGGTTTGTAATAATTTGTAATAAACACTCGGGGTTGGCTAGTGTAAAAGGGATGGGTAATTATGCTCAAGGGTAGAAAACATGCCTATAGGATTTGTGTTTTGAATGATTCAATTATGCACTTAGAAAGCATTCCTATAGGATTGGTTTTAAATCCTATGTGTTCAATTCCTCATTTAGATGCCATGTCTATAGGATTTATTTTTAATTCTACAAGAATTTAGGTACCATGTCTATAGGATTTATTTTTAATTCTATATGCATTTAGAAACCATGTCTATAGGATTTATTTTTAATTCTATATGCATTTAGAAACCATGTCTATAGGATTTATTTTAAATTGTACATGTTCAACTTCACATCTAGATAACCTGCCTGTAGGACTTATTCAAAATTCTGCACGTTTGTTACCACTTAGATATCATGCTCTAGGATCTAAACGGCTATCAGCAGGTATCATGTTCATAATGTTAAAATCAGTATAGTGCATAGAAATCATGCCTATAGGAGTTCCCAAGTAAAATCTTGCTTGTTTCCACTCCACGTTCATTTAGATATTATGCCTATAGGGGGTTAAAATCAGCATTTAGATATCATGCCTATAGGGGTTAAAATCATTCATATAAATAACCTGCCTATAGGACTTATCCAAAATTCTGCACGTTTGTTACCACTTAGATATCATGTCCATAGGGATAAAAATCAGCAATAGTGGATACCATCGTATGAAGAATCTGAAACTAGTCTAATATAAAATCAGTCTATTCTGAACCAGTTTTAAGTAACCTAATCTCCTTATTTAATGCGGTTTAGCAATCATGCCTATAGGATCTCAAACCGTTCGTTTTCTTAGTTGTTACATCTTTGCCACATTATAGATCAGTAATAGATACCATGCTCATAAGAGCTCATCCAAACACTTAGGCAAGCCTTAGGTGATAACAACTAATAAAACTGAGCATGTTTCTATTAACTAGTAATTTCTACAACTAACAGGTTGGCTGATTCGGACTTCTTGTCTGAATTACGTAATAAATTGGTCTACTTCAACAACTTAAAATTCGCTTGCCTTAGTTTCTTAGATTCATACCTTGATTGTTGTTTGAGTCATGCTATTTGATTTCTTTGTTTGAGGAGGTATACATGAGCCTTCAGTATTTTATGTGCTTCCCCTTTAATGTGCAGTTCAATGTGTTTTTGTATGTCGCTTTAGATTTTTCACCTTTGAAATCTCAAAGTCAGCCTAATATCCCTCCGCTTTAGGAATAGTAGTCCTAAGTGCCTGCGGGCCTTATAGGAATGGGATAGGTAATAGTATGTAATAGTGGTCGAGACCAATCCGCACTTTAGTACCTTAACGGGGTGTGAAGGGTAAATATGGATATGATGATCGGTGCGCTATTATCACGTGTAGCCCATTTTTTAGAGTAATTACCGGGTATTGCATTGATGTGATCCATATTGTAAATAAACCTTGGACCTCCTCCCCTCTCTTTCTTTTCCTTTAAAGCGTTATAACTTCTTGTCGAAAATTAGCTTTTTAATGATTGCTCTTTCAACCTTTTTTTTCTTTCAAACATTTGCATATTAAAATCCCCTCTTATTTGAGCCTTATCTGTTTACAAGTTAATTGCACCAAATTTACAAAGAACCATCTGGCCGAAAACCACACTAGTGGATCATGAGGGGTGCCTAACACCTTCCCCTTAGAATAATTTCAATCCCTTGCCTATCTTTGGTTATCAAACAAACTTAGAAATAAACCTTGTAGGTGTCCTAATGTACCATAAATCATTAGGTGGTGACTCTTCAAATGCAAAACCCAATTCCCAAAAGGAATGAGTTTCCCTATACCCAAAAATGTCATTACCTTGATTCTCCCGATGCAAGGAGGGAAATAACGGGGTGCGACAACCTTCCAATTAATTTCTTCTTAGCTCTTATTATCTGTTATTCTATTAGCATATTGTTTAACTGCACATGTTTATGTTAGTTGTCGTGCCCTAGCCTCGTCACTACTTTGCCGAGGTTAGGCTCGACACTTACCGGTATATAGGGTCGGTTGTACTGATACTACACTCTATACTTTCTGGGCAGATCCTAGTACTGGACCACACTGATAAGAGTTTGGGTTGCTGCCTTCAGTCCACAGGAGACCCAAGGTAGATCTGCCAGCATTCGTAGACCCTGGAGTCCCATTCCCTATATCTTAGTTTTTTGTTTTCTTTCATTCCGAACAAATTATGTATTTTCTTTAAACCATTATTTGTAGAAATTCTTAGACGTTCATGGATTGTGACACCGGTTCTTTTAGGTAGTCATGTACTAGTGTATTAAACTGTTATAAAATTTCTGCACTTCATATATGTTTAATTTTTTAAAAAATTGTTAGTTACTATTTGGTTAATGATTAATCTGTTAGAACTGTATCTGTTAGCTTGCCTAGCATTCTAAGAGTTAGCGCCATTACGATCCTGACGGTGGGAGAATCCGAGTCGTGACACTCCTCTAGGTAAAAAACTAAGCATTCAACCAAGTGCAGCATTTAGCCTTTTTAGAGCATGGGTACTGTTAGACCCTTGACAAAGTTGATCGGCAAATAGCGTGGTAGTGGCAAGGATTTGGCAACCTTGCCATTGGCCTATGAGTGAGGGAAATCAACATGCAAGACAATGCGGGCGTCGTCAATGGCAACAACTGTTGCAAGGCTAAGTGTGATGGACTACACTACTATTGGAAGGCTAAGGTGTGACGGACTACACTAAAGCACGAGGGGGTTGTATGCAAGAAAAGTCCAAGGTCTTGAAGGAACAAGACGGGCTGGACGAAAGCTTGACAAAGCAAAGCGGGAAACACCTAGGCGCTAAGACAAGGCGGCTTAGTGCCAAGGCAGTGGCATTGGCAACACGGTGGTACCTTGGCTTAGGTGAGCGGGCTGGCACCTAAGGAATTTATGGGCAAACGACTTAGCAAAGGAAATGGCATCATGATTTGGTGACTTGATACTAATATCAGCTTGGCATTGGCAAAAGGGCAGACTTGATCAAGTAGGGGCGACTTGACATGAACAAGTGGCTGTTGTCGGTACCCAATTTTTCCCTCATATATTTAAAAATGCATGTAAACTTTCAAAATAGTTCATGAGCATCAGCTAATATTTTTCCATAATTTTTCTGTAATTTTAAAGGGATTTTAATTAACTTATTGTAGCATTTTAGTATACAAAATAAATTCTAATTGCATTACAATAATTTATGATAATTTGATTGCTTAATTTTATCATATATATTTATACTAAGCTTTGATTATTTCATGAATAGTCATATGTACATGTTAGGATTATAATTGTAATAACTTTGAAATAATAGTACATGTGTGCATAATTAGCTTATTTCACAAGAAATTATCCTTTTATATTTTTATAATATAAGTAATTATTTTAAATCATTATTATGCACAAAAAATATCTTTATCATTTATAAATTATTTTATTAAATCAATTGGGTATTTAACGAATAGCCTCTTTAATATTTTTATTTAAATTCGGACTTCAGCCAAAATTAGCATCCCTAACCCAATTAAATATACCCCTATACCAATTTAAAAACCCCAGCCCAATTCATTTACCCTCGGCCCATACCCTAATCTAACCCAAACCCTGACCCAATTTTATAATCTGCCCCAGCCCGGAATCAATCCTGGCCATTAATCTCAAAAGATCAACGGTCTAGGACCCACTATATTTTTTTAATTACCCTAACACCCAAAACCATATCTCACTCTCTCATTTGTGCCGCATCTAAATCCTCTCCTCCTCTCTTCTCTCTCAGATACCCTCAAACCTTAGAGCATCATCACTCAAAGATTTTCCCAAACCCCTTCGATTCCTAACCAGATATGGGGTCATATAGTGATTTATTGCCTTATCTAGCCTCTTACCTCTACTGGTTGTTTGATTTCTTCGTATTTTGAAGGGATCACAAGGAGATCCAACTCTGAGTCAACGTATACTTTTCACTTTCTCGATAAACCTACTTCGCATTCAACGCTATGGTTGTGCGTATTGTTATCTTTGTGCTTACGATTCAAAAATCTGATTTTGGACTAGATTTTTCATCACCTCATTCCGTTTTTAAAGAACCCTAATCTCTTTCTACTTGAGTCTGTTTAGATCCTTGTAGATCTAAAATGACTTTGAGTTTATCTGGTATTTTTTATAAAAAATCTTATGTTTCCCTTATTATTAATAGATTTCTATATTTCTCTAAAACTAGGGTTTCATTTCTTGTTTTTGCAAAACTTTTCTAATGGCAGAGTATAAGTGTTACGAGGGAAAAAGGGAGCGAATGTTGCTCCCGTTTGAAGAACGGTTACTTCTTTGATTATCTGCAAAACTTAAAACATAATGCATGCGAGTATATATAGTATTGCGAGAATTTAAACATGATGCAAATTCCCTTTAGACCCTGAAAGGTTGTCTTTGGAAAGTGAAGATGACGTCCTTAGACCATGATGTTCGGGGACATGAATCATGAGATAAGAGATTCGCAGGCCATGAAATGATGTTCTCGGGACATGAAAATGGTGCCTCTGAACCATGACGCCTTTGTATAATGATGTGCAGTATTGAGAGATCCTCAGTCCATGGCATGGTGTATTCAGGCTATGAGGATGATGCATTCGGACTATGACGCCTTTGGAAAAATTGGCTATACATCAGCCCATGAAGTGAAGAGACATGATACCAAAGGTAATAACAAGGCAATTCTTAGCCTTGCGCAGAGTTTGGGGGCAGAGCATAGCCCCGAGAGAAGAAGATAATGAAAATTGAAAGTGGAGTAACCCTTATACAGATGGAGACAATGATTAGTCTCATGAGAAGGCAGTGCTTAGCCTTAAACAAATACGGAGGCAGGGTTTAGTCGCATGCGATCTTTAAGATAGGGCGTAGTCTCATGCAGAGAGAAGGCACTGCTTAGCCTTATGCAAATACGGAGGCAGGGCTTAGCCTCATGCAAGACTAGAGACAAGGCTCAGTCTCATGCAAGACTGGAGATAAGTCTTAGTCTTATGCAAAGAGAAGGCAGTGCTTAGCCTTATACAAATATAGAGGAAGGGCTTAGCCTCATTCAAGATTTGACACAGGGATTAGTCTCATGCAAGGAGAAGGCAATGCTTAGCCTTATGCAAATATGGAGGCGAGCTTAGCCTCATGCAAGATTTGAGATAGGGCTTAGTCTCATCCAAAGAGAAGACACTGCTTAGCCTTATGCAAATAGGGAGGCAAGGCTTAGCCTCATGCAAAGAAAAGGTAGTGCTTAGTCTTATGCAAATAAGGAGGCAGGGCTTAGTTATTAGTAAAGCTGGGAGGGATTATTACTATGTAATTCATTTATATTGGTCTGTAATAATAATTCTTGTAAAAAAATGATATTGGGGTTATTATTAAAGTTGGGAGGGATTATTATATATCTTTGTTGGGATCGGGTATAAATCATATCTATAGGGTTGTTGTGATTATTTATATGCAGTAGAAATAATGCCTATAGGGTTGTTATGATTATTTATATGCATTAGAAATTGTACCTTTAGGTTGCTGTGATGATTATTTACTTGTATGCATTAGAAATCAAGCTTATAGGACTTATCCCATTCTTTAAAATCCTGAATTTTCATAAGCATTGCCTTCTCTTTGCATAAGACTAAGGCTTGTCTCAAATCTTGCATGAGGGTACACCAATATCTATTTTTTTACAAGAATTATTATTACAGACCAATATAAATGAATTACATAATAAAAATCACTATACTATACGGAGCCTTCATAGGCCCAACATCAGCCTGAAACCAAGTCTTCAAGCATAGCACCTCTGAGCATAGTGGTAGCCCATCCATAACATATAAAGCTAGTTCCTGCTGCGTAAAGTTCCCAAGGGCCTCAGGGACCCCGGTCAATGCTCACATCAGAATCAGATGTTCAACAAGATTCTCAAAGGATTGGAAAACCAGCCCCATTATCGTAGAGTTCAGAAAAGTCTCATGGACCCTAAGAAGTGCTCACATTGGGGTTGGCATGAACCTAGTTAACTAAGACTAGGAGTTGGAAATAATATATGAAAATAAGAGACAGTTATTTTTAGATAAAGTGTGTGGATTTCAGAAGTGCATAGAAATAGATTACTAGATTACAAGAACCACAAGCATCACACATTTAGCAGAAGGAGTTCAACCATGAACTCCAGCTATCAAACAACAGACAGAATAGAGTGACAATTTATTTGAACAAGGTTTTACATGGCCTTAATCCATTAGCTATTACTAGGTGAACATATATGCATATATTAATCAGAGAACATCATGTTGGGATCAAGTTACTGATCATACAATCATACAGAAATGTAGTAAAAGTTGAGAGCATAGAAATCATGAATTAATCAGGAGTTAGTTAAGGTGAAACACCTAAAACAGGACAGAAAGCATGCTAGTTGAGAAATAAGTAGACAAGTGTCTTGGATCAACAAGAACATGCTAAAGTAGATTAACCATACTAACTTATTGGTCATGACAAATTCACAAGAGTTTAATCATCACTACAAGAAAAATCATTATTAGCGACGAAAAAAAATGGTCCCTAGGTGTTGAAATTTGTTCCTAAAAAGACAATAGCGACCAACAAAACCTGGTCGCCACCCCTCTCTAAAGGCTCCGCCGCTAAAAGTCAATTGCGACGAGATATGTTGATCGGTCCCTAGAACGATTTAACAGCTGACAGAATTCTGGTCCTTAAAAGGCCTTAAACAAGATCACTGACAAGATTCTTTTCATCCTAGAAGATATTTCAGGACCAAAATTTTGGTCGTTAAATATTTGTAACGTCAGGAGTACTATTGATTATTTCTGTTGTCCATAAATCTGTTAAAATGAATATACAATTTTTTTCTATACATTATACAATTTATTGAAAATCAAATGCATATAGGCATTGTCGATAACATCTCCTTTCATACCCATTTTGTAATTCATTACTAAAAGATGGATTCACATTCCATTAGTCGTATAGAATGGCAATGTTATACAAATCCATGTAACTGTTTACACAATCTTTTAATAAAATAATTACGACCTGCCAAATAATATAAAAAGTAGTCTAACAATCCAAACTTATCAACTCATTAGCTTGTACGGAGCCTATGTGTCACGACCCAAAATCCACTAAGGGTCGTGATGGCGCCGGACACTGCTGTCAGGCAAGCCAACCAAATTACTTGATGAAGTTCTCATTTTAACAATCTTGAAAACTAATATTTTCCTTCAATTTCTATAAATAAACAAAAAAGATAACCGCTTCAATTCAAATTAAATGATAAGCAATTGATACAAAATATTTCAAAACCATCCCAGAACTTGGTGTCACAAGTGCATGAGCATTTACTACGAAGGGAATAAAATACAACAACTATCCGGACAACAATATTGGACAGAAAATAAATACAGATAACTGAAAGAGACTCTGATGGCTGCGGGTCGCCTAGAGAAGTGCAGCTCACCTAAGTCTCCGTATCAACCATGTTGTTGCGCCCAGTAGGCCACTACAGTTACATATACCTGTGCAACAAAAATGCACAGAAGTGTAGTATGAGTACGAAAACAACGTGTACTCAATGAGTATCCCGTCTAATCTCGAAGAAGTAGAGACGAGATGGTCGACTTCGACACTTACTAGTGGTCCAATAATGATGTCAATAATACATTAAATCGTGGATTTCTATAAACATGATTTTACTCCAATAGAAGAAAACAAGTAAACAATTATTTCTATTATAAGAAATTTCAGAAATTCCTTTTCATTATTATCCAAATATTCTCAATCCATGAAGAGACAATAACAACTTTAAGAAGTTCAAGGCAGCAATACAAGCATGGGCAAATCATGCCGAGGCGTACGACCCGTTCCAACAGAAAAAAAACTATGCACTGCCGAGGGTCAAACGACGCAAATCATAGATGTATCTATTTATTCTGCCGAGGTATTCAGTCTGTTCCAAAAATAAACACACATACATTCAATTAAGTAGTCCACATGGTGTAATTATCCAATGAAAACAAATCCTCTTTTAACCATTTAAGAAAAATGAAGTTTTATCTGTTTAGAAATTCCTTTACTAATTCGATGTGATTTTAAGCAACTCAAGCTATCAATAGGTTCACAGACAATCCAAGTATAGCATGTTTTTGGGTCCTAACTACTCGGACAATAGCATAATAGTAGTTATTCACGGACTCTCGTCACCTCGTTCGCACGTAGCCCCCACATTTAGGAGCACATAATCAATTATTTCACCTATGGGGACCATTCCCTCTTACAAGCTTAGAAAGGAGACCCACCTCGCTCTGAAGATCCATAATCGGCATTCCATGACATTCCAAAGAATCAAATTGATGCACAACGCTCCAAAACTAGCCAATAATTATGCAAATCCATTAATATATAATAAATTACTCATATTAATCCAATTTATAACAATTTCTTCCCCCGATCGGAAATTTGACGAAAGTGCCCTCGGGCCCACGTGCCCGGGTTTTCAAAAATTTCGAAGAATAAGTTTACCCATAGCCTCACGAACTCAAATATATAATTTTCTCTTAATTCCATACCCAAAATCGTGGTCAAATTCCAAGAATATAAATTTCTAGGTTTTTCTACCAATACCCCAAATTTCTATCCATTTACATACTAAAATCTATACATAATCAATGTATTTAACTCAAGAAGGATGGAATTAGCTTACCTAATCTTTGATGATGAAAAACCCCACTTGAAGCTCTCCAAAATTGTCCGTGATAAGAGAAAATAAGAGAAAAATGGCCAAATCCCGACTTTAAAAACAACACTCTGCCTCCAGCTCTTTCCGCACCTGCTGTCATATGACCGCTTCTGCGGTTCCGCAAGTGCTGTTCCAATACTGCTTTTGCGGTTCCTCACCAAGCCACTCATTTCCGCTTCTGCGTCTTCTCCACTGCAGGTGTGGTCCCGCATTTGCGGCAAAATGGCCACATCTGCGGTCCTAGCCAAGTCGCCCAATTTCGCATCTGCATTTCTCCTTCTGCAGGTGCGATCCCGCTTCAGCGGCTACATGACCGCATCTGCGGTTCTTTCACTTCCAAACAAAAACTGCATCTGCGGTTAAATTCCTCGCTTCTGCGAGGCCACTTCTGCGGTGGACCCTCCGTAGAAGCGGTTATACCAGCAACCAGACTCCTTCAGCTATCCAAAATTTCAAATTTCGATCCATTAACCACCCGGAATCCATCCGAGGCCCCCGGAACCCCAACCAATCATAACAACCAGTCCCAAAATACATTGTGGACTTGCTCGAGGCCTCAAACCACATCAAACAACGCTAAAATCATGAATCGACCTCCAATCCAAGCTTTATGAACTTTGAAATTTCGAACTTCTATATTCCATGCCGAAACCTATCAAATCACGTCCGATAGACTTCAAATTTTGCACGCAATTCATATTCGACATCACAGACCTACTCCAACTTCCGAAATCGGATTCCAACCCTGATATCAAAAATTCCACTTTCGGTCAAACATCTCAAAAACCTTCAAATTCTATCTTTAGCCAAATGACTCCAAAATGACCTGCGGACCTCCGAATTCACTTCCAATCGTGCTCCCAACTCTAGAATCACCATACGGAGCGAATCCCAAACGGACATCGAGCCAAACTCATGAAATTTCTTCTAAAAGGCTAACTTCCACAATCGACATCAAAATGCTCCCGAGTTATCCAAAACCCGAACCAGGCATATTCCTAAGTCCAAAATCATCATACGAACCTTCTGGAACCTTCAGATCCCGATTTCGAGGTCGTTTACTCAAAAATCCAATCCATGTTAATTCTTTCAACTTTAAGCTTCCGAAATGAGAATTCTCTTCCTAATCCAACTCCGAACTTCCCAAAATCCTATTCTGACCACATGTACAAGTCATAACACCTTAAATGAAGCTGATCGTTGCCTCAGACTGTTGAACGATACATTAGGGCTCAAAATAACCGGCCGGGTTGTTACATTCTTTCCCACTTAAACTTACGTTCATCCTCGAACATGCTGAGAACTATACTGAAGTAGTCTGAAATCACTATTTAACACGTCATGCACCTTCCCGTGCTACCACAAATCAGTTGAGCGCATTAGCTCGATCAATTCTGAAGATATTTCCTTTTATTCAAGCAGATAAGCCTTAGAGCCTAATTCCAACATCCGAAATTCTATGCCCGACCTATTTCCAACATACGCTCACCATATCAATAACTACACGCAGCCCAAAACACAACTGCATACCTTAGCTAAATTCACAACTTGCACCACTTTACTCACAGGACCATAATAACATTCTCTGATCAATTTAGTCGAAATTCCATGAATCTGATGCTCCCATTGCACCTCATGACCTACATAAGCCTTGTGTTAATTCTTACAATACCGCCATGACGGATGAGATGTGTAGAAATTCATAACCACCTCCAAAACAACAATTCATTGGGTCTATACTCCTAGCAAAAACTATCACTTTATTCTTAACCAAACAATGATCTTAGATCCTTAACATACTTCATATAGTCGGATTGCACTGATCTCGAATTCAATGATCTGGTCTCACCCAGTACGAACTGCTCATGAAATAAGCCATCCCGACATGACCAAAGGTCTCATGTGATGCTACAATGTGCCAATAGGCTACCAATTCGAATGTGATACAAAAGGAAAACTAACTCTGGAAGGAACTACCTAACTCGCACACAAATACGGACTTTCCTTAGAAAATAGAAAGCAAGACATATAAAAAACTATACTCAACATCACACTGTTGCGACGCGCAACCCGGTCCAAATAACAAAGCACTCACCTAAGGAGATGCACATCGAGCTAGATTGCTCATTACAACAAAATATGGAATATCGGTCATAAACATGCTAAGTACATAATACTATCCCTGAGGGGACATATAGCGCTATAAGCTACAAAATGCAAGCACAACTGAGGTGCGATATATGATCTAAATCTCAAGAGCCATTTTTCTCATATAACATCATTTCTATGTGGATCCTCAACACATAAGCAATTTCTCAAGTCGTCTCCCAACTCACACGGCACAATGTGTCACCACATGAAATACCTGACAATGAAATAGCACCCTGATTACTCCTCCATAAGGAGCGCATTACTGAAATGAACATGTTTGGCCTGATATAGAGCCCATATTCAATTTGAATCCATCCATCGACCTCAAGCCGATTCTGATCGCGCTGAACTAGGCTAATTACCTTTAAAAGGTCCATAATAACTCCTCTTCCGCTCATAACACATAAGAACATCCATTATAGTCGGAGAAATCATCCGCAGTCCACAACTCAATAGACTGAGTGCCCTCTGAGCATATATTCTCAAATCAACGATATTATCACAACCTTCATACTTGGTTTAAGTCTTTAATCAATCAAGTGACTACCTGCCACACTTATACAATCTTCCTGTGGCACACACTCCCACAACCTACCATAACAAATAACTGGGTCGTACCTCCAAACCACCGGCCGCACTAACGCTGAAAAGAGATCAAGAATCATTAACCAGGATGACAAGCCTTTTTCACAAAACACCAATCTCAGGTGATGCTGAAGACCATACTAACTTACATTAAACATCAAAACTCCTTTCCTACTCATCCGAGCTCGTGACACCCTTGTCCACACCGAGTTGTTACCTTGATCTTTACTTCAAATTCCATACCACTCATTGCACCTAACATGTCAATATATGATAGAACACGCTTTTCATCATAGCTTAGGAACCACCATTAGGTTAACACTTCATCATGTAAAACTTTCCACTTAACTCACTTCAGGAGAACCATAGCAACACAGAGGTGAATTCTCATAACCGTAGAATATGTAAATCTCTAAGTAGTGGTCTAAGCCACCATAGCCCCTCCGGGATCCGCCTACACATAACAGGCCATAACACTAGAATACTTCTGAATAAAATCAATTACGGTGACCGACAAGCCTCACACGTACTGCCACATATCACCTGCATAACTTTATCACGCTGAAAGAACTGATCACTACCAGCAACATGCCACTTCGACTATGGCTAACCAATCCCCTTTCTTCCAATTTATCCTTGATAGTCATAGAAACAATGATAACTCTATTCAACACTTAACACACTCCATCCGCACTCATCCCGAATGACCCTGAATCGCAAGACCATACTGTCTCAAATCCCACGAACCATTTCGTACCTCCCAATTGCTATATCGCAAGCCAAAACATCATAGAACATTCTGTGCCTCTTCTCATAGGCTGCTATCAAGCTTGATTCTTAACCGTACCTATAGGTTCGAAATCATTAGGCATCACACCTTATCTTTTGAATTCACTAGGACCATTGTCGAGAGCCTCCCGCTCTAACTTGGCCCCGAATATAATCAACTCCACGATTCTTCTATCACATGAATACCCTCTTGGCGAAGAACTCGGCCGAATCACTTCCCTTGGAACCCGCATCTATATAAAGAACAATCCTGAATCCTTTCCAAATCTGAAAAAGAGCCAACAAGGCCAACCATAACACACCTTTAACAATCCTCTATGCTCAAATTACCACCTAAGCTTTTTTCCCGTGGCTCAAATAACCCATCAACATGCTAATAACCAGAAACTTTGCAAGTAGTTAACCATGCAACCCACTCATAGGCAGTGGGGCTCTCCCACTTAGCTCAAAGCCACTATTACACAACTCTGGAGTTCACCGGGATTCTTTATCTCTAATTGACATAACCTTTCTCAATAAACCACCAAAATTCTCGATATCTTACTGTAGAAACCCCTTTTTATACTCTGAACCATCAACAACATTCGCACGACCGATCCCTTCACTATATAACCAATAGAATTCTTCGCAAAAGCCTCGCCAACCACACGACTGCTAAGCTGCTTACAGGAATAACCCACCTGTGGAAATTACTCCCCGACATCTTCCAACATTGTTGCATGGGGTACAATCACTACGTCATCAATTACTCATCCTGAGTCCAAGCTCACTCTCCAGCTGCACAAGTCCATTCACCCCTCATGGACATCAATTAAATGTGCGGCAACATTCTTCCAATACAAAGTTATATTGTATCCTTCTTAATTCAAGCAGCTCATTCCCGTTATATCAACTCTCATGTCGCATAATAGCCCATACTTCAAATTAAATCCGTAGACCCCAATAACCAATCACTAATATTCTCAAATCACTCCAAACTCTCCCTAAGGTACGTGGTCATCCCGCTACAAGCCCATATGCAACTCTGCCACTCTCCCACTTTGACGGAACTCATCCCTTTAGTCGACTACTCGATCCTTAGCCTCTTAAACTCGGCCTTCTAGAAATTTTTAGCCACCGCCTGACACTTCCCACATGTCTATCCTCATCCTTTGCTGCTCAGTTGTTGCCTTAAATAAAATCTATCTTTGTGGCACTTGAACCCACATTTGCTACTAACTTTACACCTTTCGGAATATCATCTTTCTCATACCGTCGACATTAGAAACACTGATTTAACCCTGAACTACTATACCCTATGATATCTGACATCCGAATTTTTGATATTATTTCACCATAGCTTGCCCCAAAGGTGAATTGTAGAAGATCATAACAACGACTAACTTAGTACGTTAAATTAGGACAACGACATCCCCTCATACAAGAAGTCTCCACCACGCTCGCAAATACCAAATCTCATTACTCTACCAGCTCATATCTGACCATTCTTAGTCTGATTGCCTTTCCCTTACCGGGAATAAAATACTGAATCTCTAGATTATGCAATGGGTAAACCTCTCTTCAAGTCATTCACTACCCCGACACGTGGGAAAACATCCTACCATCATATCACTAGTGCAGAACAATCGTTCATAAGCATCATGGCAACTTGTGCCTAGCCTTAAAGCCCTCAGAAGTTTCGCTACTGGGTTGAAACAATACAATATCCTTCTATAAATCGACGATAGTAATTCGATCAGCTATACCGGGAGAAACATCACGTATTGCATCAGTAGTACCATTACGGTTCTTCAATTCTCGATTTTTAACAAGAGGTTCGCGTCGCGTAAGATTAAGTAGGAATGGATTAAAGGCATACGCCTCCAAGGATCAAATCGCACGATAACGAATCAAGAAGGAAAGTACTCCTAACAGTACTGCAACCACCCGATGATAAATACAGACGTCTCCATACCGATCTGCAAGACTTTACTAGACTTGCTCATGACTAGTGAGACCCTAGGAACCTAGTGCTCTGATACCATATTGTCACGACCCAAAATCCACTAAGGGTCGTGATGGCGCCGGACACTGCTGTCAGGCAAGCCAACCAAATTACTTGATGAAGTTCTCATTATAACATTCTTGAAAACTAAGATTTTCCTTCAATTTCTAAATTAAAAAAAAAAGATAACCGCTTCAATTCAAATTAAATTATAAGCATGATACAAAATATTTCAAAACCATCCGAGAACCCGGTGTCACAAGTTCATGAGCATTTACTATGAAGGGGATAAAATACAACAACTGTCCGTAACACAATATTGGACAAAAAATAAATACAGATAACTGAAAGAGACTCTGATGGCTGCGGGTCGCCTCGAGAAGTGCAGCTCACCTAAGCCTCTGTATCAACCATGCTGCTACGCCCAATAGGCCACTAGAGTTATATATACTTGTGCAACAAAAATGCACAGAAGTGTAGTGTGAGTACGAAAACAACGTGTGCTCAATGAGTATCCCGTCTAATCTCGAAGAAGTAGAGACGAGATGGTCGACTTCGACACTTACTAGTGGTCCAGTAATGATGTCAATAATACATTAAATCGTGGATTTCTATAAACATGATTTTAATCCAATAGAAGGAAACAAGTAAATAATTATTTCTTTTATAGGAAATTTCCAAAATTCCTTTTCATTATTATCAAAATATTCTCAAGCCATAAAGAGGCAATAACAACTTTAATAAGTTCAAGGCAGCAATACAGGCATGCGCAAATCATGTCGAAGCGTATGACTCATTCGAACAGAAAATAAACTGTGCACTGCCGAGGGTCGAACGGCGAGAACTATAGATGCATCTATTTAATCTACCGAGGTATTCGGCCCGTTCCAAAAATAAACACATAGAGAAGTTAATTAAGTAGTCTACACAGAGTAATTATCCAATGAAAACAAATCCTCTTTTAACCATTTAAGAAAAATGAAGTTTTATCTGTTTAGAAATTCCTTTACTAATTCAACATTATTTTAAGCAACTCAAGCTATCAATATTTTCACAGATAATCCAAGTATAGCATGCTTTTGGGTCCTAACTACCTGGACAATAGCATAATAGTAGCTACGCATGGACTCTCATCACCTCGTGCGTACGTAGCCCCCACATTTAGGAACACATAACCAATTATTTCACCTATGGAAACAATTCCCTCTTACAAGGTTAGAAAGGAGACTCACCACGCTCCGAAGATCCATAACCGGCATTCCACACTCTTTAGAAGACTCAAATTGATGCACAATGCTCTAAAACTAGCCAATAGTTATGCAAATCCATTTATATACAATAAACTATTCATATTAATCCAATTTATAACAATTCCTATCCCCGATCGAAAAGTTGACAAAAATGCCCTTGGGCCCACGTGCCTGGATTTCCAAAATTTTCAAAGAATAAGTTTACCCATAACCTCACAAACTCAAATATATAATTTTCTCTTAATTCCATACCAAAAATCATGGTCAAATTCCAAGAATATAAATTTCTAGGTCTTTCTACCAAAAGCCCAAATTGCTATCCATTTACATACTAAAATCTATACATAATCGATGTATTTAACTCAAGACGGATAAGATTAACTTACTTTATCGTTGATGATGAAAAACCCACTTGAAGCTCTCCAAAATCGTCCATGCTAAGAGAAAATGAGAGAAAAATGGCCAAATCCCGACTTTAAAACAACCCTCTACCTCCAACTTTTTCCGCACTTGCGGTCCTATGACTGCTTCTGTGGTTCCGCAGGTGCGGTTCGAATACCGGTTCTGCGGTTCCTCACCAGGCCACTCTTTTTCGCTTCTATGTCTTCTCCACCGTAGGTGCAGTCCCGCATCTGCGGCAAAACAACCACATCTGCGATCCCATCCTAGTCGCCCAATTTGTATCTGCGCTTCACCTTCTGCAGGTGCGGTCCCGCTTCTGCAGTTACATGACCGCATCTGCGATCCCTTCACTTATAGTTCAAAACCGCATCTGTGGTTATATTCCTCGCTTCTATGGCACCGCTTCTGCGGCGCCGCTTCTGCGGTGGACCCTCCGCAGAAGAGGTTATATCAGCAACCAGACCCCTTCAGCTATCCAAAATTCCAAATTTCGATCCATTAATCACCCGGAATCCATTTGAGGCCTCCGGGACCCCAACCAATCATACCAACCAGTCCCAAAACACATTTCAAACTTGCTCGAGTCCTCAAACCACATCAAACAGCGCTAAAATCATGAATTACCTCCAATCCAAGCTTTATGAACTTTGAAATTTTGAACTTCTACATTTGATGTCGAAACCTATCAAAGCACGTTCGATTGACTTCAAATTTTGCACGCAAGTCATATTCAACATCACGGACCTACTCTAACTTCCGAAATTGGATTCCGACCCCGATATGTCAAAAATTTCACTTTCGGTCAAACTTCTAAAAAATCATCAAATTCTATCTTTAGCCAAATGACTCCAAAATGACCTACGGACCTCTGAATTCACTTCGATCGCGCTCCCAACTCCAGAATCACCATACGGAGCTATTCACATACTCGGAATCCCAAACGGACATCGATAACACTAAAATGCACTTCAACCCAAACTTATAAAACTTTTTCTAAAAGGCTAACTTCCACAATAGGTGTCAAAATATTCCCGGATTATCCAAAACCCAAACCGGACATACGCCTAAGTGCGAAATTATCATATGAACCTACTGGAACCATCAGATCCTAATTCCGAGGTCGTTTACTTAAAAATCCAATCCAAATTAATTGTTTCAACTTTCAGCTTCCGAAATGAGAATTCTCTTCCCAATCCAACCCCGAACTTCCCGAAATCCAATTCTGACCACGCGTACAAGTCATAACACCTGGAATGAAGTTGATCGTGGTCTCAAACTGCTGAACGATGCACTAGGGCTCAAAACGATCGGTCGGGTCGTTACACTATGAAACCCGCATTTTAGACTTGTAAACTCACGTCTGGAAATCCTGTAAAATCTATAAAACAAATGCTCTTAAGAATAAACTATAAAGCTCAACAGATCATTGAATAAATAAATTTACTTTTAACATAATAGAGATTTATCCACCCACCTAAAATTTCAAATTTGAACAAATACTTGAAGTGAATTTTGTAAAACATAGGAAGTATAGATAAACATTACACATGTAGAATATAATAACCTACCGTCCTTGCATTCTTTTCATGAAAAGTAAAAGTTTCATTCAAAGTCAATCAAGCAAAAAAATGTTTACCTATACTTTAAGGATGATTTTTACATTTTCTCTAAATATGGAACATGCATCTAGTCAATCGAAGAAGCACACATAATGATATTTTGCATTCAACAGACCAGTCAGAAAGTCATCAATATAATTTTTAACAAGAAGTTGTTTAA
Organism: Nicotiana glauca; assembly: GCA_026770625.1. Classification (NCBI taxonomy): domain Eukaryota; kingdom Viridiplantae; phylum Streptophyta; class Magnoliopsida; order Solanales; family Solanaceae; genus Nicotiana; species Nicotiana glauca. Next base: position 63,304 of record MU693489.1, read on the forward strand.
ATATGACCGATTTATCTAACTTATTATTTTCTTTTCAAATTGTTTGGATACTCCCCCCTAATTAGCCTCTCGCATCTATTCACTATGCAAGATTATATTTTATCAATAAAATAAGTCTATACATATATTATGCACCCAATCCAACGTCAATAATGCATTAAATGTGTTTCGGGGCCATGCATTCTCTTCATACTCTAACTAAAAAGATTTAGAAAAAGTAATATCGTACTCTAACGGATTGGTCAAATGCTGACAGTGAAACTAAAGGATATAACTGATTTTATCAATATTACACAAAAAATAAAAGATATGGCTAGATTAAGACTTTTATGAAAAAAGTAAATTGAATGAAAATAGGGTCATTCTTCTTACAAATACAAGAGAGCCAAAATCCTGAAATCTACAAACGGCTAAGTCTATTATACAAATCCAATTAGACAAAACAGAGACAACAAGTTATGTATTTGAAAACACACAGTCCTAGGCTATATAGAACAATGAACTTTTGCAACATTTAATAGACCAATATGAACATTCTGTCAAGAACTAAAAAATGAGAAAAAATAATTTTCTAGCTAAGTCAGCTCCTAAGAATATCACAATCTTATTACTCATATTGCAGTTAAAGACACAAAAAATCATGTTTCTTATTTGTATTAGAATCTTTCAAATTATTTATGAAGACTTCTAAACCCCTTGAGTCAAAACAGATCATGTTTAAAGGTGACAGATTAAGGAATACATACATCATTTGCCATTATGAACTCTTTACAAATTAAGTATATATTCTGTACATATTTATTTTTTCCCTTGAGATAATTTCTAGAATTGGTTATCATTTACAAAAAAACTCATCCCTGAAAATTTATGATACCGAATTTTCTTGTTTGGATTATCTTGTCTTGGATCATAAATTCTTGGGTCCTTTCTCAACTCTACATTTCTCAGATATCATACCTCCTCCTCTATCTCCTCAACCATATTATACGGTTAATTAACATATCGTCGCTGGAAAATTAATGGCGGATATCGTCCGGCAACGACTTTGATAATCATTGCTAACTTGTCGGTTTAATTATTTAATTATTACTGGTTAGTTTTGATTTCTCGCATTTGAATTTATTCTAGGAATACTATACACACGTGATATATATGTATTTGAAATTCGTATGCGATTACGTATTTTCACCGGCAATTAATAGCGGTTGTCGTTCGGCAACTTCGATTAACAGTACTTGACGTGTCGGTTTGATTAATTAATTACTTGTTAAGGTTTGAATTTTCTCTGCGAATAATACATTTTTGCGTCTATTTGTTCATCGTTGATTATGTAAACCAATATTTTTTGAACTTATTTTTCTTTTGTTTTAAAAAAGTGTGTTTATTTTGATGTTTTGTTGAAATTTTCGTTCCATTCAATTCAAAAACTTCTGTGAATTTAGAGATTGAATTTAAACAGATAACGCCGCACAAGAAAATTTCTTCACACTTCTCACAACCGCAAACCTCCTCCTTCGCCGTCGTTGACTGGATTTTCCCTACTTTTTCCGCCAAGAGCCACCCTTTCTTTGACCTTTCTGAAACATTTATTAGTTTTTTTAGGGGCAGTTCTTTTCTTCAAACACTCTTCATTTCGAATTAAAACAGATTTTTCGCTTTAAGGGTAATTTGTAAAAGATATTGGTTTTCATATCTAGGTTTTTTGCTACCCTATTCTCTTAGTTCTGTGGGTGTTTGTGTATTTTGCAGGTATCATTTTTTGGAGGTGAACGCGCACAAGTAGTAAAGTAGCAGCTATACGCCAGGTTTCGTAGCATCGGGAATATACCAAGTCAGGAGTTCCGGGTTCTATTCACAGGAATTGGTACCTCCCGCCTCTTGTTTCTCTGTCCTTTGTGTTAATTACTTTATTAGCATAGTATTTCTTACTAGTCTAGTCAGTTTTAGTGGGCATATAGTCACTATTTGCTCCCTTTATTATTTTGTGTGGTGTTTTTTCTCCGTTTCATTTTTAGACCTTCGTAGGTATAGAGACTGTGGTTTGTAATGGTAGAGTAGGGTCGTGTTCTCGGGGAGGTCGTATAGTGGGGAGGGAGGTAGGGAAAAGGTCGGGGGTGGGACGAGGCCCAAAAGGGGTAAAAGGAGCAAAGTAGCCTGTAGGTTGAGAGTTGGATCGTGGAATATAGGAACGTTGATGGGTAAGTCTATAGAGCTGGCAAAGATTTTCCAGAAAAGGACGGTCAATATAACGTGTGCGCAGGAGACTAAGTGGATAGGATCGAAGGCGAGGAATGTAGACGGGTATAAATTATGGTTCTCAGAAGTCGTGAAGGGCAAGAACGGAGTGGGCATTTTGGTGGACAGGGAGCTCAGAGAGTCGGTGGTAGAGGTAAGACGGTTGAATGAAAAATTGATGGGGATTAAGGTAGTAGTTGGAGGGAGAACTCAGAATGTCATTAGCGCTTACACACCGCAAACGGGCTTAGACAAGGAGGTAAAAAGGTGCTTCTAGGAGGCGCTGGATTAGGTGGTGCGGGGTATTCCGCTGACGGAGAAGCTATTCATAGGAGAGGATTTCAATGGTCATATTGGTTCGTCTGATAGTGGATACGATGAGGTGAACGGTGGCTTTGTCTTTGGTGATAGGAACGGGGGTGGTACCTCACTATTGGATTTTGCTAGAGCTTTTGAGTTGGTGATCGTGAACTCTATGTTTCCGAAGAGGGAGTAACATTTGGTTACTTTTCGGAGTATGGTGGCTAAGACTCAAATTAACTATCTTCTCCTCATGAGGTGTGATAGGGGGTTGTGAGAGGATTGCAAGGTGACCCCGAGTGAGAACCTCGCAACTCAACATAGGCTCATAGTGATGGACGTCGGTATTTTGATGAAGAAGAAGAAGAGGTTTGTACGGGGTCCGTCAAGGATCAGGTGGGGAGCTTTGTCTAAGGATAATTCATAAGAGTTGGAGGGGCGGCTGACAAATATGGGTTCCTGGAAGAGTGGTGGAGACGCTAGCGCTATGTGGACGGCGACAACGGACTGTATAAGGAAGGCAGCAAGAGAGGTGTTGGGAGTTTTGAAAGGCTATTATGGTAGGCACCAAGGCGACTGGTGGTGGAATGACGTGGTCCAAGGTAAAGTAGAAGCCAAGAAAGCAGCGTACATTAAGTTAATAGAGAGCATCCGACGAGGATCAAAGGAGAGTGAACAGAGAAAGATATAAGGAGGCTAGGAAGGAGGCGAAAGTAGCGATCATGGAGGCTAAGACTGCTGCTTTTGGTCGGCTTTATGAGGAACTGGGGGGCAAAGGTGGGGATAAGAAGTTATTCCGAAAGGCCAAAGCGAGAGAGAAGAAGGTTCGTGATCTAGATCAAGTGAGGTGTATCATACACGAGAATGGTCGAGTATTGATGGAAGAGGCCCAGATTAGACAAAGATAGAAGTCGTACTTTCATAAACTTCTGAATGAAGAGGGGAATGGAAACATTGTGTTAGGACAAATTGGGGCACTTCGAGAGTCACCGAGACTTTAGGTATTGTAGGTGCATTAAGGTTAAGGAGGTCATGTGTGCGATGGGTAAGATGAGTCGGGGCAAAGCGATCGGACCTGACGAGATTCTAGTAGAGTTTTGGAGATATGTGGGTAGGGCAGGATTGGAGCGGCTAGCTACGCTATTTAATGTTATCTTTAAGACAAATAGGATACCTGATGAGTGGCGGTGGAGTACAATGGTTCCGGAGTACAAGAACAAAGGGGATATCAAAAATTATAACAACTATAGGGGTATTAAGTTACTAAGTCATACCATGAAAGTCTGGGGGGTGGTGGAAATGAGGATAAGGAGGGCAGTTTCTATATCTTAAAACCAGTTCGGGTCCATGCCGTTCCGTTCTACTACGGAAGCTATCCACCTTATCAGGAGGTTGGTGGAACTATACAGGGATAGGAAGAGGGATTTGCATATGGTATTTATTGACCTAGAGAAGGCATATGACATGGTCACTAGGGACCTCCTTTGGAGGTGTCTGGAGGTGAAAAGTGTTATGGTGGCTTACATTAGGGTGATAAAGGATATGTATGATGGAGCTATGACTCGGGTTAGGACTGTGAAAGGTGACTCGAAGCCTTTTCCAGAAGTTATGGGATTATACCAAGGATCTGTGCTCATCCCGTTCTTATTAGATCAGGCGATGGACACACTGACACACCATATCCAAGAAGAGGTTCCATAGTGTATGTTGTCCGCTGATGGTATAGTTCTGATTGATGAGACGCGAGGCGACGTTAATGGGAGGTTGTAGGTATGGAGGCAGACTCTAGATTCTAAAGGTTTCAAGTTGAGTAGGACTAAGACAGAATATGTGGAATGTAAGTTCAGTAACGTGATGGAGGAAGCGGATGTGAAAGTTAGGCTTGACTCACAGGTCATCCCCAAGAGAGAAAGTTTTAAGTACTTAGGGTCAATTATCCAGGGAGATGGGGAGATCGATGGGGATGTTAAGTCCTGTATAGGAGTGGGGTGGATAAAATGGGGGTTAGCATCTTGAGTCCTATGTGACAAGAATGTACCATCGAAACTCAAAGGTAAGTTCTATAAAGCGATGGTTAGACCGGCCATGTTGTATGGAGCTGAGTGTTGGCCAGTCAAGAATTCACATATCCAGAAGATGAAAGTAGCGGAAATGAGGATGTTGATATAGATGTGTGGGCACACTAGGCTGGATAAGATTCAGAATGAAGCTATTCGGGAGAGATTGGGCGTGGCTCCCGTGGACGATAAGATGCGGGAAGTGCGGCTCAGATGGTTCGGGCACGTGTGGAGGAGAAGCCCAGATGCACCGGTTAGGAGGTGTGAGTGGTTGACTTTTGCAGGTACGAGAAGAGGCAGAGGGCGGACTAGGAAGTATTGGGGAAAGGTGATCAGGCAGGACATGGTGCGACTTCAGATTTCTGAGGACATGGCTCTTGATAGGCACATGTGGAGGTCGAGAATTAGGATGGTAGGCTAGGGGTAGTGGAGAGTTCTTCCCTCTTTTGTACCGAGTAGTCTGTTAGAGTTTTGTTAGGTTTGTTAGCGGTCTTTGTTGTATTCACTTTGGTGTTTTGCATAGTTTGTACCTTTCACTTATTTGTTGTGGTTATTTTCTTTCTGGTATCTTTTATTGTTACATGTCTTTTCTCTTATTTCTTTTCTGATATTATTTTTTTTGATGTTGAGCCGAGAGTATCCTGGAAACAACCTCTCTACCCTTTTCGGGGTAGGGGTAAGGTCTGGGTATGTAGTTGTTGTTGTATTGTGTACATATTTGTTATATTTTCATACAAATAGGTGAGAGTATAGAAGTACACATAAGAGCAAAAAACAAATCTTGACGTGCTACCAAATCATGTAGCCATATAAATGTGACACGTGATTTATTACCATGATACAAATACTAAGCATATTGTAGTAAAATAAATTATAAAATATGAGGACAACTCATCATCTTGCCACTAAAATGGATAAAGTCGTGGAAACCACTTTTCATGCATACTAGGCTCCTCAAACTTAATCTTATCAAACAAAGATTGATTCAACAAATTGCATATTTGTAATACTTAGAAAGTGGGTCTAGACAAGGACCAAGAGCATGTGGCTAAGATGTTAAACTTGTGCAAATATGGTTCAAGCATAATTTTAATATTTTTCATGGCACATCACACTAAATAATACAAAAATTCCTTAATAGAGTCAACATATATTTCCTTTTAACGACAGCCTAAGCTAAAAATAGAGACCTTTAAAAAGGATCCTCAAATGTAGGATTTAGTAGTTAGGCAAAGAAATTCCTAAATGAAGGATCTCTAGCGCAACAAGCTTATCGAACAGAGACTCTAAAGCATTTTTAAAAATTTATACTTAGCATGATTTTGTCGAAACATAAGAGGAATTTATGAACATCATTTTTTTGGATCTAGGTAGTCATTCAATACCATAACCATCTCATATAGCATAAATTGACAATTACAAATTGCACACCGAACAACATAGTTATGGCAAAAATATGAGGGAAAAACACACTACCTTTGATGCGTAAATAGGAGTCAATGAGCAGTGTAATCAAACACAACTGGGCTTTACAAATGCTTTTGATGTTACATAATAGCAACAGTCTGTTAGATACGGAACCAATCGAGCAAAACTCATACGAGCTAAGCACTCGAGTAATGTATCCCAATACAATAGAGCAGGTTCAAAAGGGCTCTAAAGCCCTCAATTCAAGTCAATAGCATAGAGAGGATTGTAAACTCCGCTTGTAAGTTTTGTTTCTTTAGAAAACTAGAACAAGAGGCGAATGTCACCACCTACGAAATCTCTGACAAACAGTAGCATGAATGACCTAATATATAAGGAAGGAATCACAAAACCCTAATTAATAACTCTAAAGAGTACAAAGTCAATTAGAAGTGAATGAAAGAACCAAAATATGACAGATTTAGCTTTAGTATATGATGATAAAGAAGTATCCAAACTTAACTCACCAAATCATATAGCTGTGAACCCGAATAGTTGTGACCTAGTTAGAAGTAGTGAAGAACATTTTGACGATAGCAATCGTCACTCTGAGCGAAAAAATCAAGAGAACATTGCAACGGAGAATAGAATGAGTTATCAAAACAAAGAGAGACATTAGGGAGTTGAGAGAAGAATTATTAAATTTTGAGTGATGCGAGACGAAACCCTAGTCCCTAAAATGACGAACAAGAAGTGTTTTTATTTCCGATTATTAAAATGTGTTTCTATTATTTCTGCATTTTTTTCATTAAGTTTTAGAAGTAAATTTAAGTGGTGCCTTTATTCGCACGTTAGTTTTGAGAATTAGGGACTAGAAATTGACCATTTTAGGGGTGTGATTCAGTCCCTTCACTAGTTAAAATAATAATATTTGGAATCGGGGATGAGGGAAAAATCTCATCCCTATACATATATTATATTTACGACCAGTATTTTGGTCTGTCACTAAATGTTGGTCACTAATAAGCCTTTTTCTTGTAGTGCATGCTAGTTAACAGAAACATAAGGGCAAACAGAGGCATGTTGATACCTACAACAGATTGACTACATATCACATTGAGTAGGACATGATAACAGAGATAGACATGTTGTTTAAAGGTAGTAAACAGGAAGCACATAGGTCACATTATATAGAAATAGACATGCTAATTAAGATCAACAAGCATGAAGCACATAGGTCTAATTACATAGCATGTTGAATGATAGCAGAAGTGAAGACATACCAGTTAAGAGATAGCAACAAGAAAGTGAAGCAAATGGGATCCAAAGGTCTAGCCTTGGCTTTCAGCTGGTTGGACAGTGCAACAAACACAAGTAATAGAAAGATTTCCAATAGAGAGTGTCTATGAATAAGAGCAAGGATTTGTGTGTGTTTCTGTGTTTCTCTATGTATGTGTGCGTGCCTTTTAAAAAAAGGATGGGGTTTATATAGCAATGACCAGAGTGAAGCAAATAAGGTAAAGGAAATCAAGAGTTTATAAATAAGGCAAAGAGACCAATCAATCAATCAATTAGGACTTAACATGTAGGATTTCGGGAAAACCCTTCAAATTAGGGAGAAGTCAATTATCAGCCAAACTAGGGTTTAAATAAGGCAAGAAACAAGTCATGGTCTTTTTATAAGTCAATTAGAGTAAATCAACATCTGAAAATCAGGCCAATAGACTAACTAAGGCAAGTAGTACCAATTAGGAGTCACAAAATAAGGAAAGCATGTAAAAGTTACATAAAGTAGCCATCTCAGCAAAAACATATAATTTTGAACCCTAATTAGGCGGATAAAATCAATTATCCTCCGCTAATCGACAGGTCAAAGAACAACGGGCAAATATTGAAGCATACAGTGAAATAATCAAAAAAACAAAGGACAAGAACAAAGGCATAAAAGAATCAGTAGAACTAGTAACGATAATCGGATTCAAACACTTACAAACTTTAGAAAAGTTTTGTAGAAACAAGAAGAAATGAAACCCTAATTTTAGAGAAACATAGAAAATCGATTAATAATAAGGGAAATAGAAGATATTTTAAATAAAATACCAAATAAAATCAAAAGTTATTTCATATCTACAAGGATATGAAAAATGAGCAACTATCCCTCATAGATGGTAAAAAAATGAACGCAGTATGCCACGGTCAGCTTTATCATAATAGAATGTCTAGAGTTTTAAATAAAAGGGTCAGACCAGGACAATTCGCATCGGGGTAGCTGGTGCTGAAACGGATCTTCCGCATCAAGCTGAAGCCACAAGAAAATTTTTACCCAACTAGCAAGGTCCTTACATGGTTCATCGGGTGCTAACATGAGGGACACTCATACTCACAAAAATGGACAGAGAAGTTTTGCCAAAACCTATCAATTTAGATGTAGTCAAGAGATACTATGCTTAGATTGTACGCATTCATATGATGTAACTGAACTGTGCTTGACCTGATTCCCATTTAAGAGGGGATACATAGGTAGCCATGTGGGTTCACTCATATCTTAATATTATTATTATTTCCCCAGAACCACAAAATGGGGCAAAATTTTGAGCAGGACCCTCAAAATTTCGGAGCAAGTTTGGTCGACGCCATTATATGCCAGACAGTCAGAAACCGGTTAAGTAACTAGGACAAAATTTTGGAGTAGATCCTACAAATTTTGTCGCACGCAAAAAGGCCGAAGGATCATTTACCAAACTGGGGTATAATTTTTAGGAAGGCCCTCAAAATTCTAGTGTAAGGAAGCCGCAATACTTCTAAAGTGTCATGATCATTAGTTCATCTAATTTACTTGATATTATATACAACTATGTTTTCTAAAATAACTCTATTTCATCAATAAGTACGTATTTTCGAAAAATTCATTTCTATGGCAGCTAGGTGTTACCCAGGGTAACTCGAACATGGTTCCCAAAGCAGAACAAAGCGGAGCAAGAAGACGAGAGCACGAACCAACATCCCCTTACAAAACTCACAATTTTTCTTTGGATGATGGCATGGTGAACATAACAGGAGTATCCGCAAATATACACGTGTAAAAATCACTATCAATCAGGCCATCAGACACAAATATATCTCCAACTAAAAAATATTCTACTCATATTTTCTACTTGTTCATTACATAAGGCTAAGCATTTCCTTCTCTTTGCATGAGACTAAGCCATGTCTCAAATCTTGCATGAGGCTAAGCCCTGCCTCCCTATTTCCATAAGGCTAAGCATTGCCTTCTCTTTGCATGAGAAGAAGCCTTGTCTCAAATCATGCATGAGGCTAAGCCCTGCCTCCCTATTTGCATAAGGCTAAGCATTGCCTTCTCTTTGCATGAGACTAAGTCTTGACTCAAATCTTGCATGAGGATAAGCCCTGCCTCCACATTTTCATAAGTCTAAGCATTGCCTTCTCTTCGTATGAGACTAAGCATTTTCTCAAATCTTGCATGAGGCTAAGCCCTGCCTCCTTATTTGCATAAGGCTAAGCATTGCCTTCTCTTTGCATGAGACTAAGGCCATTTTCAAATCTTGCATGAGGCTAAGCCCTGCCTCCACATTGTTGATCCAGAACACTTGTCTACTTGTTTCTCAAAGCATGCCTTTTGTCATGTTTTAAGTGCTTCACCTTAAGAAACTCCTGATTAATTCATGATTTCTATGCTCTCAACTTTTGCTACTTTTCTATATGATTGTCTGATTAGTAACTTGATCCCAACATATTGTTCTCTGATTAATATATGTCTATATGTTCACCTAGTAATAGTTAATGGATTAAGGCCATGTGAAACCTTGTTCAAATTAATTGTCACTCTTCTTTATTTATTGTTTGATTGCTGGAGTTCATGGCTGAAGTTGCTAAATATGTGCTGCTTATGGTACTTGTATTCTGGTAATCTGTTTCTATGCACTTCTGAAATCCAAACTATTTTTCTATAAAAAAATTATCTCTTCTTTTCATATATTATTTTCAACTGCTGCTCTTAGTTAACTAGGGTCCGGCCACCCCCAGTGTGAGCAATGCTTAGGTTCCATGAGACTCTTCTAAACTCTGACACATTAGGGCTAGTTTTCCAATCCTTTGAGAATCTTGTTGAACAGTTGATTCTGGTCTGAGCATTGCATGGGATCCCTGAAGCCCTTGGAAACTTTGACACACTAGGAACCAGCTTTATGTGTTATGGATGGGCTACCACTATGCTCAGAGGTTCTATGTTTGAAGGCTTGGTTTCAGGCTGATGTTGGGCCTATGAAGGCTCCCTATAGTATAGTGATTTTCATTGTGTAATTTATTTATATTGGTCTGTAATAATAATTCTTGTAAAAAATAGATATTAGGGTTATTAGTAAAGTTGGGAGGGATTATTATATATCTTTATTGGGATCGAGTAGAAATCATACCTATAGGGTTGTTATGATTATTTATATGCCGTAGAAATCATACATATATGGTTGTTGTGATTATTTATATGGATTAGAAATCGTGCCTTTAGGTTTCTGTGATGATTATTTACTTATATGCATTAGAAACCATGCCTATAGGACTTATCCCATTCTTTAAAATCCTGAATTTTCATACTTTGCATCACTAGAAATCTTGCTTCTAAGGCGTTTCTCAATTCTGTATCAAAATTCCTGTCCATGCATATCCTTAAGTTTCAATGTGCATTAGAAACCATACCTATAGGATCTTTTTTTGGGAATTATCAATTAAGTATAACATTCTACTCACTTAGATATCGTGTCCATAGGAAATCATGTTTAAAATTAGCTTTGACGATTTAGATATCATGCCTATAGGAACAGGTGTAAAATTAGTTTTCTATGTCATGAAATAACGCTTGTGATCAGTTTCAGCACTTAAAAGGCATGCATGTAGGGTCTAAAGGAAAAAATTGGTCTGAGATCTGCCTGTTAAATCACTGGTTTATATAGTTATGGTCTGATTAACATTTAGGTACCATGTCTATAGGATTCTGCCAGTTATCACTTAGGCAAGCTTGTATGACAATTAAATCCTGGGTTTAAAATTGTGATTTTCTTGCTGCTTGAAACGTGCTCAGATTCAATAAATGATAAAATTAGTAGGCAAACTGATAGGTACTCATTGTCTCGCCTAAATAAAATCGATGCACACTTTGTTTGTACTCATTTAGATATTTTGCCTATAAGGCTCCTAAATTTATAAAAAATTGTTTGTTTGAAAGGCGTGTACTTGTTTTATCTATTTGTGGAGGTAAACATGAGCCCCCTTATTTGCGTCTTTATGTGATAGTCTTATTTGACATTTGGTTTGTCGCTTAGTTTTCTCCTTTTACAACAAAATAGGTGAGTCTAGAACTTCCTTAAATAGAGGTCCTAAACACCTCCAGGACCACAAGCAAGGGACGGGCAACGCATGCATAGGATACTTATTTGATGCTATTAGAACGCTTAGGTAATAATTAAGGGAAGGGTAATCGGGTAGTAAAGGATATGATGACATGTGCACTAATGTTATGTGTAGCACCCCGATTTGGGGACGATTACAGAGTATTGCACAGAAGTGATCCTATAGGCTAAAAAACATAGGACCCCTTTACTCCCTATTTTTAAAGTAATGTCTGTTTGTTTATCTGCTTATAAGACTAATTCACTTAAATTGAGTTTGGCCGGTACCCATCGTTTTGGACATCGAAGGGTGCCTAACACTTTCTTCTGAAGGTAATTTCGATCCCTTACCTAATCTCTGGTAACGTAAACTAGTACACGAGTTATTTGTTCTAGGTGCCCTAACACACCTTAATTTGTTAGGTGACAACTCCTCAAATCTCATACCCAATTCCCAAAAAGAAAGGAGTTGTCCCAAAGTATCAAAACCCACACTCCGCGAGGAAAAAGGGGGCGCGACAGTTGTGGCAGCAGGCGTGCATGCGGCTAAGTCATGGGTAACAAGATGTAGCTATGGCATTGGAGTGGATCAGTGTCAAAGGGCAAGGCAGGGAGCATTGCCAGCCTTGGGCGTGCAATAACTATCCAGAAACACACACATGCAGTGCACAAGGAGCGGTTATCAAGCGTGATGTGTACATGTTGTGCAGTTGGGCAGTTACAACTGCCTTGTCCAAAGAGTGGCTGATAATGGGACTAAGTGTATGCACGTTTTTAGGCATGTTAGATCATGACATGTACGTTTTTTATCATGGGTGATCATCACCTATCAGTTGGGGGTGTCAACTTAAATACAAAAGCTGAAATGGGCTGACTACACTATAAATATGTGTGTTAGCAGCCCTAAAAATGACTAAGTACCTAGGGAGGGAAAATAGGAAAGATGTAGGCATATGGTTGTATATGTCAAGGCTTAAGCATGACAAATTATGTGTCATTTCCTTGCCAAAATCAGTGGGCAGCACAAAATGTCTTAGGCAGGGGCTTTTATAAGGCAGATTGTGCAAGAGTTTGCATTTTTGTGAGTTGGTATTTGGCAAGGGTGGCAACACCTTGCCAAACTCGAGATTTTCCTTTGTAATTTATTTATTATAAAAGGTTGGGAAAGGATTCCCGTAATTCTGTGTGTTCCTTACTTATTTTATATTATCTTGAAATTATTCTAAGTGTTAAACCTCGAAAGCAAAAGAAATCAGGCAAAGGTTGAGCCAAGTAGGGACTTGACTGTCGCATAGCGGGCAGGTTTTTCAGCGGATAGAAAACGCCCTTGTGACAGGTACCGACAGATAATATTTGATCAATTCTAGCAAATATGTACATAAAATACCTAATTTGGCAACAAGACCATGGGTTCACATGCCCCATAAAATACGCTATAAATCCGCCCTTTGGTCTGGCCAAGTATTTTTTTTATATTATTCCTTATACTTTTTTATAATCCATGCTTTCTTGTACTATAAAAATTTGTCCTGATTTAGTGTTTAAATCAAACCATAGTAGCTACTCGCTTCGTCTCACAAATCAAAAGATGATATTTTCGGATTTTGAGAGTCAAATGAGTTGTTCTTTCACCATAACTTTTTCATATACCTATTAAATCTTTTAAATTATTAATTATTGTGATTTATGATACTTTTTATGTAATTTTTAAATATATAACTTATACTACTTCTATTCTACTTTATGTGAACCTATTTTTTTTTTGGTCCGTTCCAAAAAAGAATGACCCTTTTATAAATTTGGAAATAATTTAACTTAAACTTATAATTTTACCCTTAATGAGAAGCTTTTATAACTACACAAATACTCTAGGCACCCTTTTAAATTGTTTAGGACCACAAATTCCAAAAATATTTAATTTTTCTTAAACTTCGTACATAGTCAAATATGTTCATATAAATTGAAACGGATGAAGTATTTTTTAAAATTAAAGACTTTACGACCAAATTCATGGTGAAAGGTATATAGTTTAACTCTTGAAATTCGAAAACTATTGGTTTTTTGGGACACCAAGGAGTATCACAGAGGGGGTTTGATAGATTAATTAGCCACTAGATATGTGCAAAAGTACCAATCTAACGATCATGACTTTTTGTTCAGTAAAAGATTAATTAGCCTGTAGGTTTTCAAATTTAATTCGACAAAGATAATACTCATATATACTACTAAACTTGTTTACTTTTCTCCATTAATCCACTTTTCCGTGTCCATATATATATATATATATACTTTAAGGGGAAAAAATTCGACAAATCCTCAGCAACTCATCACCACAGAACTGATGCCATATACTGATCGATACATATATGCTGGCATTGAAGACTAGCCCCAGCAGACACGAGCTGATGCACATTTAAAGCTAGGCGGACACGGGCAGATGCACAATTAAAGCTATGGGTCGGGTTGCCCAGTTGATTTGGAGGGTGTAATTCATACGGATGGTAGGGTTGAGCATAATTTGGTAAATACCGAATTATCATACCGAAACCGATAATTTTGGTATTGGATATACGGTATTTTGGTATTTGGTTTATGGTATTTTGGTATTTGGTATGATATTTGATTTAAGTTATTCAAAAAATTGGTATTAGGTATGGTATTTGATATTTTAAAATAAAATACCGAAATACCGATACCGTACCGAAATATATAATATATTACACAAAACACATATTATCAATTATAACATAAATATAAAAAATCTAAAATTGTACTTTCCTTTATTCTCAAAGTTCATCAATTAACTTTAAACAAGTAACAAGACATTTATATACAATTTTCTCTATTTGGGTCGAAGTTTTGGACAAAATTTTTGTCAACAAACATTTTCAGTTTTGTATTCTTGAGTATTTTAATTAAGAATATTAGAGTGTATGGCTCTATGCACTAGTTAGTATTCAAACCAAATAAAATGAAGTTGTCAAACCGAATAAACCAAAACCGAAAGGAGAAAAACCGAAGCATACTGAATTTAATTAGGTATGGTATTGGTATAGGATTTTAAGAAACCGAATACCGAACGGAAATATCTAAATATTGTACCGTACCGTATCGACCGACGAACACACATAAATGATGACCTGGGATCGAATGCCCCCTCAACGCCTTCTGAGTAGAGCTTGTCGCACAGGGCTTGCCTAGTGCGGTTTACATCTCTTGTGTGGTTTGCAGGCTATTACATAGGGGAAGGTTTACCCAGTGCACACAAAGTACTCACCTGAAGTGTAGAGGTTATGGCAGAAGTTGTAGCGTCTGCAGTTTTCCCCTCTTACAAAAAAAAAGGTGGGTTCAACAAAATATAATATATAAGTTTAGCTTATTAGAATATTTATTAAATATATATTTCATTTGTTTTAATTTACATAACACATTTCGCTTATTAAGAGTAAAATCGTGTAAAGTTTGACCAACATTCTAAACTGTATTGTTTTTATCATATTGACATGAGAAAAATTGCAACTTATAGTATTTCTTATATAGTTTTTGAATATCTAAATTTTAATTTTAAATATTAAGTTAAACTAATTCAATTTAGATTCAAAGTTGTAAATTAATTTTCGATAAGCGAAATGTATCATTAGATTGAAACAGAGAGAGTATAAATTAGGTATTATAACATTTCGAACAAAATAACAAGGAGATATGATCACTTTTTCCCATTAACTGGAATGGACATATTAACTTTGTTTTTTGGTCTTTTGTTTTAGAGAAATGTAAAATAAATGGAATATAATTTTTTGTTTTGTTTTGTTCTTTACTCTTGTCTCGTAAGGTCACTCAACTATGTAAAACTATCTTTTAAAATCGTTTTTCTTTCGTTTGTAATAACAAAGTTACTGAACTATACCTATTGCAGTTGTTCGTATAGTTATAGGAAAACCAAATGGAACTACTCTGCAGGCGCATGTTAAGTGAGATCAGCTAACTTGCGCTTCAACCATGGCTAGACACAGAAGGAAGCCTCCATCTCCATCGGAAGATAAGGAAATTGAAGGAAATATGAAAACACATGTTCAAATTCAACCTAGTCTCTGATTAACAGGGATGGGAAGTGCGCCTACAATATTGCATAAACCAGATAAGGGTGGGGAAGTTGATGAAATGACTGTGACGCCAGATACAGAAATTCAACAGATATTACTGCCGATTACGTTTGGAAGCTTTCTGCCACAAAAATTCCAGCCAATTAGGGAAGAAATGGAAGAGAATGAAGAACAATTTGTGCCGAAGGAAACAATGGATGCATCGCTAGTCCATCGACGATTGCAGTTTTCAGCAAATGGTAATTCAATGCATATTTGCCAAAATATGACACCTCCAGTGGAAATTGAGAGCAAAAAGGAAGCCATGCAGAAGAATCAAAGTTACCAAGTGGGAAGGCTTTAAGCTATGTACCTCCAACTGTGAGGGATGATACCTTTGTTGTGCAAATTGAAGAAGAAGACACGAAGGAACACGAAATCTATTTGAGTATAGCTTTAATTGGGTTTGTGCTAGGTGATAATCCTTATGAGAAAGCAATGGACAACTTGTTACAAATGTGTGGAACTTTGTTGAAAATCCTCAATTTCTGTATCATGAGGATGGATACTATGTATTTAGATTTCAAAATATCTAATATAGGGCCTAATACTTCAAGTTGGAGCTTATACATACCATAATAAGTCTTGTTCTACAACAATGGAGAATGGATTTTAAATTTGACCCAGGGAGTGTGAGTGTGATACCTCTGTGGATCACATTTCCAGGCCTACCCCTGGGGTTTTGGTCTACTAAAATACTTAGTAAACTTCCTAGTGTTGTTGGGAAGCCTCTATACACGGATAGGATCACTGTTGAAATGGAAAAGGTATCTTATGCAAGAGTGTTGGTGGAAACTGATATTTCATAACCTCTACCAGACTATTTTGAAATGCAAACTAAGAGGGGATTAATAGTTCAGCAAATCGAGTATGAATGGAAGCCAAAGTTCTGTTGTGATTGCATTAGGTTTGGCCATACTTCAAATGAATGTTGGCTTAAGGAGAAGCAGGAAAAGGAAGTGGAAGTCAAAGCTCAACCAAAGGAAACATGGAACAGGAAACAACAGCATAAAAGGAACATGAAATGGTTACCAAAAGAGAAAACAGGGGAGTAAAATACTCTTCAACAACCTAGACTAGAAGGTGACATGCAACAGACAAATAACAAAAGAAGTGAGAATCTAATTAATAGAGGAACAATAAAGGGGAAAGGTGTTCAACAAAATTCAAAAGTCATGCTGCAGTCTAGAAATAGATTTGCAGCTCTGCAAATAGATAATGATCCAGGGGACGCTGGCCCATCCAGCTTCACCCAAAAAAGATTCTATGCACGTGGAATGTAAGGGGGCTGAACAAGCCTTATAAGCAGAAAGAGATAAGACTCTTTCTGAGAAAACATAAGGTTGATTTTATAGGTTGTTTAGAAACAAGAGTTAAGGAAGAGAAGGCTAATAGGATCATAAATAAAGTGGCTAGAGATTGGAGATTCTGCTGTAACTATAAAGAACATTCAAATGGGAGGATCTGGCTACTATGGAAACAAAATATTAAGGTTCAGGTGTTGATGATAGATTAACAATTTATACACTGTGAGGTACAACAAAGAAGCTCCAATTTAAGACTTTGGTAACAAGAAAGAAGCTCTAATACACTGTGTATGCAAGCAATGAGATAAATAAAAGGCACAGTTATGGGGTAAACTTATGCAATTAGGAGCAAACATTAAAGTGTGTTGGCTACTTAGTGGAGATTTCAACAATGTCCTCCACACTGAAGATAGGATAGGGACTCCAGTTACACAAAGTGAGATTAAGGGCTTCCAGGATGTGACTCTTACTTTGCAACTCACACAAGTGAAGATCTTGGGATGGTTCTATACTTGGTATAACAAGCAGCAACCGGCAAAGAGGGTATACAGTATAATTGACTGGGCATGGGGAAATTTTGAATGGATACAACAGTACAGTTATATTGAAGCAGACTTGTTAAATTAAGAGGTATCAGATCATTCTCCCATCCTATTAGAATGTAGGTCTATGGATCAAATAAGAAGCCTACATCCTAAACCTTTTAAACTATACAACTCTGTAACGGATCATGCTGACTTCACATGAATAGTTAAAAAGGTATGGGATCAAGACGTAAAAGGGGGTCCAATGCATAGGGTTTGGAGTAAGATTAAAGGGTTAAAAGCTGACCTTAAAGAAGTGAACACTTATATGGCTTCTTATAAGCTTCATCTCAATAAGGCCAGGCAGTGGCTTGAAGTAATTCAGAGTGAACTCAAGAACCAACACATGGATCAACGGCTGATTAATCAAGAAAAAATGGCTTTAATGGAAGTAGAGAAGTGGAGCAGCATTGAGGAACAAATATTACATCAGAAATCCAGAGCAAATTGGATAGCTTGTGGAGACTCAAATTTGAAGTATTTTCATGCACAATGGAAGTTGAGGACAAGCACAAATACTATAAGTTCTATTTATAATGATTTGTGGAACAAGGTGTGTGATCATGTACTAGTAGAGAAAGAGTTTATCAATTTCTTTACTAAGCTATTGGGAGAGAATAATACTATGTGTAGATGTCCAAACTCAGAGGTTATACGACAAGGGCCTTGCCTCAACCTACAACAGAAGGAGGACATAATCAAAGAAGTTACAAGTAATGAGATCCTAAAGACAGTTAAAGATATGCCCCATGATAAGGCTCCGGGAGTGGATGGTTTTCCAATTGAGTTTTTTTTACAAGACATTGGCAGGAAGTTGGTGGTGATATCTATGAGGTTTTTAAGGAATTATTTGAAACTGGGAAATTGCACAAAGGAATTAGTAGTATTATTGTAACATTGATTGCTAAAGTGCAAAATCCGAGTCATGTTAAAGACTATAGGCCCATAGCATGCTGTACAACTCTGTATAAGATTATCACAAATGTTCTTACTGCTAGACTTAAAAGAGTTTTTGGAGGTATTATTGGGAGTTCACAGTCAGCCTTTATAGAAGGTCGAAGTATCACAGATAACATTGTGTTCACACACGAATTGTTCAAAGGCTATAATAGAAAAGGTATATCCCCAAGGTGTGTTCTTAAAGTAGATTTAAGGAAAGCTTATGATACAGTAGAATGGTGTTTCTTAGAGAGACTGTTGACCGATTTGGAATTTCCTTACAAATTTATAAGATGGGTAACGAAGTGCATGACATCAGTAACATATTCTCTTAATATTAATGGTGGTCTCGCGGCGCCTTTCAAAGGCAATAGGTGAATAAGTCAAGGGGACACAATGTCTCTGTATCTATTTGTTCTGTCCATGGAATACTTGCAAAGAGAGTTCATGCAACTGATGAAGATTAAAGAGTTTAAATTCCACCCTAGGTGCAAGAAACTGGGAGTGGTACATGTATGCTTTGCGGATGACTTGTTAATGTTTTGCACGCTGATATTCAATCTGTAAGGCTACTAAAACAGGCTTTCCATAAGTTTACTATGGTATCTGGTCTTCAAGCAAATGCTGAAAAAAGTTCTATCTACATAGCTAGGGTTTCAGATTGCCAAAAGGAGGAAATTATACAAGAATCGGGGTTCTCTGAAGGAAGTCTGCCTTTTAAGTACTTTGGGTTCCATTAGATTCCAAAAAGTTATCTATTGCTCAGTGTTGGCCATTAGTAGAGAAGGTAACATATAAGATAAACTACTGGACATCCAGGTTATTATCATATGCAGGGCGTGTTCAATTGATAAAGTCAGTCTTATTTGGAGTACAATCGTATTGGACACAAATATATTTACTGGCAAAAAAAGTGATGAAGATGATCGAGGTAATATGCAGATCCTTTTTGTGAACAAGTTCAACAACTATTTCAAGGAGAGCTTTAATTTCTTGGGAGAATATTTGTCTACCATAGAGTGCAGGGGGACTAAATGTTATGAACATGATCTAGTGGAACAAGGCTGCTATTGCGAAGCATCTGTGGGCAGTGGCAAAGAAGAAAGATAGTTTATGGATAAAATGGATGCATATATACTACATAAAGAACTATGTGCTAGAAAATATGCCTATACCTAGGAATGTAGCCTGGGTGGTTAGGAAAATATTTGAGATAAGGAGATTGATCAGTGAACTCCAAGGCATTCAGGGGGACCTTGAAGCTAGATTGAACCAATTACAGAGATGAGATTTGTTTAGCATCAAGAAACTGTACAGGCTTCAATTTCCTCAATCCAGAAGGTCCATTGGAAAAGTATTATTTTGCACCCACACATGCATCCAAGATTCAAGTTCATTATGTGGCTTGCTCTACAAAGAAGATTGGCAACAGTGGAGAGGCTGCTGAAGTTTGGTATAAAAGCTCCACAACAGTGTGTTTTTTGTAAGCATACTGATGTGACTTTTGATCACCTCTTCTTTAACTGCTCATTGACAAATGAATTATGGTTGAGGTTGTTACGATAGCTGGGGTATGATAAACATATTCGTGACTGGCAGAGTGAGGTCAACTGGATAAATAAAGGTGCTAAAATGAGGAATGGCCATTGTGTGTTAGTCAATTGTGTCTTTGGTATGATGGTCTATATTATATGGAGAGAAAGGAATAAGCTAAGATTCCAGGGAGGCACAGTGATCGTCAACAACATTTGCAAAGAAATAGCAATCCACGTACACATGAAAAGGGGTTCGATACTGAATTAGAAAGAAGCTCTTGAGAAGATTAATTGTTACCGTTAGGCATGCTAGTTTGTACTGTTTTGTAATATTCTTAACTAGTACTGGGATTGTTTTGTAGCTTAAGAAGGAATACTTAGGCTAGAGTTTGTGGAAGAAAGTGTGTAGATGGTCAGTATCTACTGAAATATAATGTATCTTTTTTGGAATGAATATAAATATCGTTTAATTTGAAAAAAAAATTATACATATTGCACTCAGAAGGTCACTCATTTAGATTTTTCAAATTTTGGATTGCGAAATACCTATTTTACTCCCTAAATTATAAATATTTATCTTCTTTTATTTTTTTAAAATTTTTAATATTATGATTTTTTCTTTTTAATTTATATTATGGACTTACCTATAGAATAAATAAATATTATTTATAAATTAAAAAATAAAAATTATTTAAGCATCTTTAATACTGGAATAACAAAATAATAAGCATAGTAAAAAATTAATTAGAATAATTTGTTAGAAATAATAATTTTATTATTAACAATAAAATTCAAATATTTATTTACACAATTCAGAATGAAAGAAAATAAAGGTTGTAAAATATACATTTTATGTACTTAATATAAAAATAATTATTCAAATAAAAGTATTTTTATAATATACATTATATATTCTTGAAAATTATGCTCAATTATATTATATATATATATTCCATGCACAACTTAATATAGCATATTTTACCATATACAGATAGTTCCCCGGCTTTCTGATGACATAACTGTGTGTCATCGGAAGGTCGGTAGAAACATAATAATATAATTGAGCATAATTTTCAAGAATATATAATGTATATTATAAAAATATCTTTATTTAAGTAATTATTTTGATATTACGTACATGGAATATATATTTTACAACCTTTATTTTCTTTCAATGTATAATTAAATTTTTGAATTTTTGTTGCTGATACTAAAATTATTACTATTAACAAATTATTCTAATTAATTTGTTATGCTCATTATTTTTTTATTTAAGCATATATATATGCTTAAATACTTTTTAGTTTTTTTAATTTATAAATAATATTTATTTATTCTATAAGTAAGTCCATAATATAAATTAAAAAGGAAAAATTATAATATTAAAAAGTTAAAAAATAAATAAAAAGAAGATAAATATTTATAATTTATGGAGTAAAATAGGTATTTGACAATTCAAAATTTGGAAAATCTAGTTGAGTGACCTTCTGAGTGCAATAGGCAAAGTTCAATGATTTTGTTACTATAAACAAAAGTAAAGAGACTTTAAAAGATAATTTGGAATAATTGAGTGACCATTAGAGTAATCAACTCCCGTGATAGAGTACACGAGAGAGTTAAGCTGCAACATAAATTCAATTTTCTGTCAAACATAGGACATACCATATATAAGGCCGTAAAATAATAAATTCTGAAACTTAAGGTCATGTAGTACATCCCTAATCAAATAATTGGTCCCTGCAGGTTTTAATGTGATGAATGATGATTGTTATCGTACAATAGCTGTTCCGTCTGGTAAGATCTTAACTACATGTATTTGTATTGAGCCCGGAACCTAATTAATTAATTTTTAAACATAAAATACATATTTAATATTAAAAAAAAATAACTTTTCTACCTATTTTGCAGTATAATACTGCTAATTGCCTTAACGGTATTTCTGCCGTTAAGGCAATTCGCAGTATTATACTGCGAAATAGGACAATTCGCAGTTGTATACTGTGAAAATGGGCCCAGGTATATTTAGCAGTAGTTTCATACGAAATGTCAGAAAAAATATTTAAAAAAAATTTTAATACCTATTTCGCAGTTGTATACTGCGAATTTGGTAAATCGCAGTATATAACTGCGAAAAAGGTTATTTTTTCGCAATAATTTTCATAAACGCAGTATAATACTGCAAATTGCATTGGAAAATTGTACACCCAAAGTCGGAATTTCCTTATTTATATGCGTTTCAATTTTCTAAAAATTCATTCAACACTTACTAATAACCATACGTTTATTCTCTCTTCTCCTTATCAATCAATTTTTTACAATGTCTGAAGTGCCAAAAATAAGGGTTTCATTGTATTGGGGGGGTGAGGTTGTGGTGGAGAATAACTCTGTGAGGTATAGCTCTCCTCCATAGTGTCATGTTAAATTGCCGCTTAATATGGAGTACGATACTTTGGATTCGTTGTTACATAAAAAAATGAGTGAGCGGAGGCGTTCGGTTAGCCTTAAAGTAACCGGTAGATTTCCTTATTCAGTGACTCTGCAGGGGTTTGCTTATTATTCTGAGTTTAACATCGAGGATGATGAAACTCTTAGAGATTTTTTGCGGGTTCCGGAAGAATATAGGGATTACATTGTAATAAAATTATTAGAAATGTATGTGAAGGTGGAAGACCTTAGTAGTAATGAGGGTGTGCGTACCAGCGATAACCCCCAGTCATCGGGTGGTTATTTTGGAGCAGCGTTTGCCGGACAGATTGGAGATGGAAGAGCTTGCCTTGATTTAAACTTGTCACCACAGGCGAATGAGCAGGCAGAAAATAATGTTACTACTTCATATAATCAACAAGACGACTGGTAAACTTAATTTTAGCGAATTTTTTTTCTTCATGTTTTAATTGGATTTGTATTAACACTCATATTATTTATAGGGGGTACCGTCCGGATTTGAATTTTACAAGTTATGACCCCGCCTCTAGTTGGAATCTGCGTAGCTCTGGAGGATTGGACCACGGTGGTCTATCTGGTAGTTATCACCAACCTGAAAATATCCATCATGAAACTCCAAGACAATACGATTTGTAAGTAAAGTGATCTAGCGATATGTATAATATTTTTCCTGAGTATTGGGTAACCTATATTTTTGTTTGTTTTCTGCAGTGAAAACGAGCTTCTTGAAGCTCC
>MU693493.1:7901-23134 GCA_026770625.1 Nicotiana glauca
ATCTCTAGGCTAGCTGATCAAAGCACAAAGCAATTATTAAGTAAAAGAAAAAGAAGAAGAGAAAATTAAAGATGAATATGGAGATTGAGGAAGTGATGAGCAGCTACCAAAAACTGCCACTCCTTTCACTAAACCATGTATCTTTGTTGGTGAAAGATGTTTGGAATTCAGTGCAATTCTATGAAGCTGTATTGGGCTTCTGTCTTGTCAAACGCCCTTCTTCTTTCAATTTTCATGGAGCCTGGTTAGCCCTCCTTTACCCTAAGTTGCTCGGTTTCTTTAAAAATATCACAGTGTGTCTCATATCCTTTAAAACTACGGTATTATATTTTTTGAGTATCTGACACGAATGCGTTAACATTAAATTTTGAAGAGTTCGAGCATTTACCATCTTTCTTTCCCTTTTCACTCTAGTCAGTAAATGCTCATTTTGTTCCATCTAAAAATACTTTTCCCGTTTATATATTCTGTTCTAAAAGAATAAGCGTTTTTTTATATTAAATTTTTTTTTAAATTTAAACCTACTACTTTACCTTTAATTGCATCGGCTTATAGCCTGTTTGGCCAAGCTTCTTTTTGGTCAAAAGTGCTTTTTTGAGCCAAAAGCACTTTTGGCCAAAAATTGAGGTGTTTGTCCAAGTTTTTGGAAAGAAAAAAAATGCTTTTAAGAAGAAGCAGAAGCAGTTTTGGAGATGCAGAAAAAAGTAGCTTCTCTCCAAAAGCACTTTTGAGAAAAATACACTTAAAAGCAGTTTTTTAAAGATTGGCCAAACACCAATTGTTGCTCATAAGTGCTTTTCAAACTAATTAGTCAAACACAAACTGCTTCTGATCACCAAAAGTATTTTTGAGAAAAGCGTATTTTGAAAAAAAAAAAAACACTTCTCAAAATAAGCTGATTTTTGCAGCCTGGCCAAACGAGCTATTAGAGACATAGAAATGAGAGATGAATACATGTTTATTATTGTAAGTTTAAAGAATACTTATGGCAGTGTGAAAAGATTTTCTATTCTTAAATTCTGTACTCAATAAAAATCTTAGTATAAAATAAACGGAGGGAGTATAAATCACCTCAAAATTATAGTAGCTTTGTTACATACGCATGCATGGTTCATCTTTTATTTAGCCATATCCTATATATATGCTAGAAGGCTTAATAGTCCTCTTTATTAAAATTTGTTTTGTGCTCGACTTGATGCTATCTCAGATGTTCATTATAAAGAGCTAGTGAGGGCAACCCTACTAATTTGTATTCGTCTTTTAAGATAGGAGCTCTTTTCATCGGCTAAGAGTTTTTAATTCTCTCATCTCCTCTCTTTCAACAAACAAATTAAAGAGAGATTATATATTGACAGCATATTCATAAACTTTTGAAGTGTTCAAGTTGGTAAATTTTTACCCTTTTTGAATTATTGAAGGCTTTACAATTATGGCGTTGGGATTCACTTACTTGAGAATAAAGCAATGGAGGACATAGATATCAACAATGAGCCACGCCCTATTAATCCAAAGGATAATCACATTTCCTTTCAGGTAAATTAAACCACTGGTAATAAATTGAGTTTTATGTATTTTCTTGTTATTTTTGTTATTCGTCTCACATTTTGTCATGAAATTTAAGTTTTTTGCATTCAAACGGAGTAAGAAATATTTATACAATCAGATACCTAGAAAATAATGTAGCTCAGTAACTCTATTTAATAAATATTCATTAGTAAAATACTCTTTATGTTTCAATTTATGTGGCACTATTATATACTATTTGGAGTTAGAGAGATTTTTCTAATTTGACCTTGGTTTTAAAAGTAGTTTCTAAATATTTTGAAATATTAACTATTATTATGACTTATTAGTAATTTTTGTGCAGTAGTTCCTAAAGAGGAGAGTATATAATTTTTTAATTTTTTAAAAAAATATATATTTTCGAACTCTCACCCGAAAAAACTAAATTGTTTGACCCTCGTACGAACCTCGCCATATGAAATGGAATGAAGGGAATAGCAAGTAACTTGCTATACGCATGACATGTTAAATTACACTGATATTATGTAAAAATACTTTACATTGTCTGTGCAAACAAAGGCGGACTTACCTCGCCACAAAAGGTATCATGGATCACTGCTTCGTCGAAATTTTTTATTAGATACTCTATTATTTATTGCAATAAGAAAAATAATTTTCTTGGATATAAATAACCAAAATGACACCGCTTGTTGTTACATACTTGTTCATTAGCTCACTTCTTTAAATATTGATATCGCTTATGAAAAATTCTGTGTATATCTTGCAAGTGCACTGATGTTGAGTTGGTGAAGAGGAAGTTGAAGGAGATGGGAATGAGATATGTAACTGCAGTGGTAGAAGATGAAGGAATCAAAGTAGATCAAGTATTTTTCCATGATCCAGATGGCTATATGATTGAAATTTGCAACTGTGAAAACCTTCCAATGTTGCCTATTTCTTCAAATTGCCAACTTAAGTCCCAATTTATTGGCACTTACAATAACAAGATAATGCCAATGGCTGTCCCAAACTATAGCTGTGGTTTTATGGAGACTCTTATGATGGAGAAATTAAGCATGGACATGCTCAACTTTTCCTTCTGATCAAAACGATCTTTGAAATCTTTGATAGTCTGGAAAGGGAACACGAATCTAGCGACCCTTGTTACTTGTGTTTAAATATCTAGTGGGGGTGTCTTGAATCTTTGAATCTTTCAAAAGTTTGTCATTAGTATTTACATAAGTTTGCTTATTTTTACATGCAAAAATATGATGTATTTGCATTTTCAAACTCTATAGTTTGGCTATGTGCAACTATTATTTTTAATGAATAAATTATAAGAAAGTTGTTTTACTATATTTTCTGTTTTCTTGAGTGTTCATATTTTATATTGTAACTTGATCCTTTGATTTTTTAAATTTTCTTGGAAGCTTAAGTTTCAGCTACAACTTCACAACAACATCATCATCATACCCCAATGATTAATTTGGCCAATAACCAAATATTTTGATAAATCTATTTTTTTTGCTATTTAAGCTTTTTCAAGGTTCAACAATGGTGGATTCAAAATTCTTTTTTCATTTTCAAATTTCATCTACAACTATGAATTTAACACTTGAATTTCAACTTTAAAATTTCAACGATAGCTGAACATGCTCAACATCTCTAATAGTTCTTCAAGTTCATACAAAAATAATTGTCCTTTCATTTTTATAAATACAAAGTAATATTTCCGTTACATTTCGAATTAAAAAGAAAAGAAAAAGGAAGAAGATAAAATATATTTAAAAAATAAAATGAAAATACAAAATTATATGTGGCAGCGCGTGTATTTCACTGCTTGCCAAATATTTGGTTCTCTATGCCATGTTAGCACTTAGCTAAGGTGATATTTATTCCACTTTAAAAAAGTTTAGGGGGTAATAGGATCCCAGCAAAAGTAAAGTGTATCATAGCAAATTCAAGTATAGTTTAAGGAGGATTTTATGCATTATCCCAAAAAAGGCCAAGGACACGAAACTGCAACATACCAACAAAAAGTCAGTTATATACAACAATATAAATTAAAAAGAATTAACATAAATAACCGCTCATCTTGCCACTTAAATCAAAAGTAATAGGTGAATGTATAATATTTATATAATTCATGTATTATATATGTATGATTGTGTATAACCAGTATATAATCTATGTATACCAATTATGAAAAATTAAATAATAAATTCGCCCGGCTATTTGAGTAAAATCCCATAAATTAAAGTAACCATCAGTAGCCAACTTGTAAAATCTGATGGGATAACATATATTGATGAATGGATTGTCTTAAGTTGGTGTCCAATTAAACAACATGAAATTGAAGAAGCAAGATTTTGCGACTGAAGATATATCTTTTGACTGTAACACTATAAGAAATGGTTAGAAATTAAAGCTTTGTATCGTGACTTTTATGTCATTCTTCCACTTTTGAAGAACACATATGTAAAATGATCATTTTTGGTGTTAAAATAGCACGGTCTATCCAGTTTTCGAACTGGTCATTCAAAAATAGTCAGCGTTTGTCAAGTCATTGAAAAATAACTACTATTTTGATGCAAAAGAGACCGGTCCAGCATAATATACTGGAGCTCGGTGCACCTATGTATGAACTTCCAGCATACTATGTTGAACCGGTATACTTTGCTGGATCCAGTATAATATACTGGAGACTGGAGCACTGGTGCTCCAGCTCCAGTATATTATGTTGGACCGGTATATTATAATGGAACTCCCGTATATTAGAATGGAGTTCCGGTATAATATACTGGAACTCCAGTATATTATGCTGCAGTATTTTTTCGGATTTTGAACAGTATTTTCATTCAAATTTATCTTGTCACGACCCAATTTCTATACCCGATCGTGATAGCGCCTCTCGTGAAGACAAGGCCAACCAACTAACCCAAATTCTCCCTTTAACAATTATTAAACATAAATGAACAAAAAGTACAACTTAATGGCATTAAAAACTATTAATTTCAACCCAACACAACCCGACCGGGGTGTCAAAAGTCACGAGCATCTAAAGAAGTCTGAACACCACTACAGGGCCAATAAGATATACAAAATAAAATCTGGAGTTCAAAGATGAAGTCCGGTGCCGCGAACGCTGGCGGTCACCTTGCTCAGCCGCAATAGTAATACCTTCAATCCGCTAATAACCCGCTACCGGGTGAACAATACCTACAACTGCACGCGAGGTACAGGGAGTAAAGTGAGTACTCCAACTCAGTGAGTAATAAGAGTAAATAATAACTGAGCGGCAAGAAATCACGTAAGAGCACTCCATCATGCTATATGAGACAGCACAATCCTTTGAGAAAACAGTAAAACCGTGAAAATTCTTTAGAAATATCTGGTTCAGTTAAAAACCTCTTTTGAAAATATCCTCTTCCAACAGTTAAGCAAATGAATGCGAAAATAGATAGTGCAAGTCAGCACATCAATCAGTCCCTTGGGCTCAGCACTCCACTAACAATAACACCAGGGTATCTGGTAAACAGTGCAAGATGTAGCATGGATGCCAATAAAATGAGAGTGTTGAATGTCATGACACGTAGTACAAACAGGAACCAATACATGAATGCAATGCAATGCAACATGACCGCTGCGGCGCGCAACCCGATTCATTTGGGTACCCGCGCTCACTGTGGGGGTTCAGACTCCGGAAAGGCTCCTACAGCCCAAGTGCAATATCAATATCACACCGCTGCAGCGCGCAGCCCGATCCATCCTCAGTCCAGAAATGCACATATAATACTGCTGCGGTGCGCAGCCCAATCCATGCTCAATCCAGAAATGCACATAAGCCACTAGGGCAATATTCAAATAACAGTTCTCAGTTCAAAACGTTAGTAAGATATCATTTAAGTTTTCAAATCATGAAAAATGACTGAATTTGCAAAACCGTATTAAAACCCTAGACCAAGATCAAATAGTAGGCAAAAATAATGCGAAAGCAGCGATATCAATCCCTGAAGGATTCACATAGTTGGCACGAATCCCAAACATGGCAATCAGTCCAAATTATGCTGATAACAAGTAGTTTCAGCCAAATACGTAGTAATTTCATCAATCGAGACGGACCAAGTCACAATCCCCAACGGTGCTCTACCCCACGCTCACTATCTCGCGTGCAAGTCACCTCGATACAGCACTATGATGTGCAAATCCGGGGTTTCAAACCCTCAGGATATCATTTACAAGTATTACTCACCTCGAACCGGCGAAATCTCTAGCTCGCGACGCCTTTGCCCCTCAGCTCGGCCTCCACAGCGTGAAATCTAACCAAAATCAGAGCGAATATATTACATTATGCTAAGGGAACAATACCCAATCGAAAACAATCAAAATATAGCAAAAATCTCGAAACTAGCAAAACCTGAGCGTCGGGCCCGCCTCTCAAAAAATTACAAAAATCACATTACTGGATTCCTCGTCTCGCCACGAGTCCATACATACCAAGAAATCCCAAATCCGAGCTCAAATGACCTATCAAATCCCAATTTGAAATATCAAAACTCAAGCCCTAGTTCTTCCAATTTTCCCAAATTTCCATGAATTTACAGGTTGATCTTAAATAAAATGGTGTTTCTAGGCCATAGGACTCACCTCCAATCGATTCCCATCGAAAGCCTCTTCAATTTCTACCAAAAAGCTCTTAAGGTGCTCAACAATGGAGGAAAATGGACCAAGCTTCGCGGATGAAATGATATAAAAACCCTTCTGTACGCCCAGTTTTTACCCTACGCGAACGCGGTCAACATCCCTGCGTTCGCGATGAACAGAAATCTTTGACCAAGAATTTACTCTACGCGAATGCGGCTCCCAGTCCGCGAACACGATGCCTCAGGATCTCCAACTATGCGATCGCGTCCCATTTACCGCGAACGTGATGCACAGGCTTCTCCTCCTACGCGAACGCGGACCCAAATGTCGCGAACGCAATGAATAAACTTGGCAGGACCCCAAGCCTATTCTACGCGAACGCGTAGCCACCCTCGTGAACGCGATGGCCTATAAAATATCCTTCCGCGAACGCGTACCAAAAACTGCTAACGCGAAGACCAATTTTGGTCTGCAACAGCTGTGCATTTTTTGTAGCAAATTCTAAGTTCGAAACTTCCCGTTTAGCCATCCGAAATCACCCCGAGGCCCCCAGGTATATGCCTGGTAAGGTTATTTAGCTGTTGGATGGCTTCTAGGACAACTCTGGGTACGCTCGAGGACGAGCGTTTGTTTAAGTTGGGGAGGATGTGACGACCCGACCCGTCATTTCATGAGTTACCGCTCTGTTTTTCCCGTTTTATTCCTCTTCATATTTCATTAACAGTATTTGGTGTGTTAGAGTTGATTTGGATTGGTTTTGGTAGAAAATGAGACACTTAGTCTCTTTTAAGAAGGCTTAAGTTGGAAAAATCAACCGGACGTTAACTTATGAGTTATAGGGCTCGGATCTAATTTTCGGTAATTCGGTTAGCTTCGGGGGATGATTTGTGACTTAGGAGTGAGATCAGAATTGATTTTGGAGGTCCGGTGTAGAATTAGGCTTAGTATTTTGGCAAATTCCGGTTGATGGGTGAGATTTTGATCCGAGGGTCGAAATAGAATTTCGAGAGTTGTAATAGTTCCATTAGGTGATTTTGGATGTGTGTGCAAAATTTCAGGTCATTCGGAGGTGTTTTGGTTGGATTTTTGATCGAATGCGTATTTCGGAAGTTTTGAAGAAACTTAGGCTTGAATCCGATGTGAATTGATGATTTTAGTATTGTTTGATGTGTTTTAATGATTGGAACAAGTTCGTATGATGTTTTGGGATATGTCGGTGCTTTTGGTTGAGGACCCGGGGGCCTCGGGGTGATTTCGGATCGATGTCACACCTCCTTTGCTGCAACAGGGATCGATGCCACACCTCATTTTTTGCTGCAACAGGGATCGTATGTCGTTTTCTGAACTATTTTGCTGCAACAGGGATCGATGTCACACCTCCTTTTTTCACGTTAACCCCGGAAGGGATATAATAAAAGGAGTTTTTCCAATTAAAGGACAATCGAAATGGGATTTATTTATTAAAATTCAGAGTTGCCACTTGGGAGATTAATGGTGTCCCAAGTCACCGGTTGAATCCCGAATCGAGGAAATTATTGACTCTGTTTAACAGTCCGCAATCCAGAAATCCGAGTAAGGAATTCTGTTAACCCGGGAGAAGGTGTTAGGCATTTCCGGATTCCGTGGTTCTAGCACGGTCGCTCAACTGTTGTATTTAATTTTATCTGATTTCAAAACATGTCCTAACTTATGTGCCTTTTATTAGTAACCCGCTTTTATTTTTATTTTTATAAGAATTGCAATGTCGTGAAAATGCGTCTCGAACCACGTCGCACCAGTGCACCCGTGGTTTTTTTTGACACATTTCGACTTCATTGAGATTTGGATTTGGGTAACATAAATGTGCACCCGAATTTAGGAAGGTAATATTATTAACTAGCGCGCCTAAAGCAATTTCGCATTTGTAGTTTGCGAGGGCCATGGAATTTGCTAAATGGCACGTCTCGAATTCTAAGGATAAAACAAAATTAATTAAATGAGGGCCATGCAATTGTAATTTTGTTCGGCACGGCGCACCTCAACTCTAATTTCAAAAGATCGTACTCAACTAAAACAAACTACGAAATTCACTAATTAATATCTACAAAGAAATTGAATTACAAATACTATTATTATTTCTGACAAGGATCCCAAAACGTAAATTACAATGCATGCTATATATCATTGTTTTTAATACCTATGCCACTAAACTATTACTTTGTCCTTAGCGAAAATACTAGCAATGTACATAGCATATGAGATGCAACGCATGTGCGATCTGTAGCTGGCAAAGCCAAAAAATTTCATCACTCAAAATAAGACCACCTATTCTTCTCCTATTTAGGTGTTACAACGCTAATCCAAAGGTATCTACAAAGGACAATATGCAAATTAGAACAATTAACAAGCTTGAATGAATGATTTTCCTTGCTTACACCAACAATTCTTAACATATTTGACTGTCCTAATAGTTAAGAATTAAGCCACATTAAAACTTCAAAATACTCATAATACTGCCTTCAAGCAACTTGAGCATCGATACAATCACAAGATAAGTGTTCAAAATTATTAACATCTAAAAATTCAAACAGAACTCAACTCAAACAAATCTGAAAGGAAACATTCACAAATCATCTCAACATAACAATTTTAGCATGAATTGCAAGCAAACACAATCAACGCCCAGAAGCTAAACCAAAGGAAACGCAAAAAATAGAAAGAAATGAACCTTAGGATTCTTCCTTTTACACAGAAAAAACAGAGCTTCAAATCAAGCGCGTATCAATCACTACTTCGATATCACATATCCGAAATGAAGGGATTTCAACAGATCTTCAAACCAGGACAACGAGCCGCGACTGGAATCGCAACCTCGAACAGGCAACTGAGCCTTGAACGGACATCGGCGACCTCAAATCAACCTCGGCGTACCTCTGCGACTGAACCTAGACCTCACACGATGGGAATGAGCTCAAACGGAAACGAAGAGCAACGATCTCAAAAGGACCTTTCCGTGACCAGAGACTGAATTTCGATAATTGTTTTGAAAACTGGATTTGCATATGCAACTGATTTTTGCAGGTTTTGGTGGCGCACGTAAGAGGTCCGGCGACTATGAGATGTGGTAAGGGAGGAATCGCTGGTTTTCGTTTCTTCCGTCCAGAAGATCATCAAAGTTTGATCACGCCCATTTTATTTGCCCTTTAGCTTTTGGCGTTTTCTCAAAAAATGAATGAGAAGCTGATGCCTTTTCCTTTTTGTTTATGCGGCCCTGTGTGCTTTTTTTGAATTTCCCCCCCTTTTTTTGTATTTTTTGTGTGTTTTTAATGTGATGGGTCTTGTGTGTGAGGGGTAGTTTTGGAGGGAAAATATTTTGGGGAAGGTTTTTGGGGGGAAAATATTTTGGGCTTTTCAAATGTTTGGCCAATTTGAATTTAAGATCAAGCCTTTTCACCTCCCTCTTCTTTTTGTTGTTCTTTTCATTCTTTAATTAATTAAAAACCTAAACTAAATTCCTAAATTAATTCAAATTGTAAAATTAAGCTAATTATCTAACTATGTAAAAATGATCATTTTTTGTGATTTTTGATTAATAGCACAATTAACTCAATGTAATTAATTCTTAAATGCAAATTAAATCTAAGGTGGCATGAAATTAAAATGTGATACTTTTTTTTATGATTTTTCTATGATTTTAAAAATATTAAAAATGCATGAAATGCAACTAAATAAAGAAAAAAACACCTAAAAATCAATTAAAATTATTTTGGTCTATTTTTAGGAGTTATTTTCATGTAGAGCAAAAATTACGTGCTCACAATCGATCCAGCATAATATACTGTAGATCGGTGGACCCGTGTATGAGCTTACAGCATATTATGTTGGAACTCCAACACGCGGAAAGTTCCAGCATAATATACTGGAGATTGGAGCACCTATGTATGAACTTCTAGCATATTATGCTGGACCGGTATATTATATTGGAACTCCAGTATATTATGCTGGAATTCCAGTATACTTATGTTGGAACTCCATTATAATATACTGGAGCTCCACTATATTATGATGGAGTGTTTTTCGGATTTTGAATAGTGTTTTCGTTCATATTTATTTTTACATAAAAATTGGCTAAAATTTCGATTACTTTTTAAACTATCGCTATATTTGAAGTGTGGGCTCAATTGAGTCCAGCTTGGCCCAGCCCATTAGCTCGCTTCAGTCATATAATGATGAGAAACGTGTATTTTTAGCCGCTTTCAAAAATAATAGCCGACGATATATATATTTTTTCGTATATATGCATATTATATATATATTTTATATTTTTTTTACAAACGAAATGTAATTAGTTTCGGTTAGCTGACCAATTTTATATTTTCTTATAATGATTACCTCAAAACCAATGTTCATTTATTAAGCTCAATGTTTGCTCATTGCTGTAGACGAATGTTTGGTATGAATGATATATCATTTTATATATACTTCTTTATTCGATATAACCAACATTTTAATCGTCTGCAATCATACTTTATGAGCAGTGATATGTAATCAAAAAATTTAACATTTTAGAATTCAAAAATTGATGAAATCTAATTTTGTGCAAAGTAAAATCATCTTATTTTATTTATTTCCGCAACATGGTAGAAGCTGCGGCGTTAGGTAGGACAATTGTACCAAGGTTGTTGATGTTTTAACAAGCGACAAAAGCAAAATTCCGAGGATAATATAACAATTATATACTATAATACATTTACTATAAAAAATAACAAATCAATAACAGAAACAACAAAAGATGAAGAAGTTAACTGGCTTGGCTCTACTTCTGGCTTTCTTCTTACAGTTACTTAGAATCTCAAAGGGAATCTCAAATTCTCAGCTTCTTCAGCAAATCAGTTCACAGAACAACAAATACTTGACCAAAGAAGAACACTGGTTCAATCAGACTCTTGATCACTTTTCTCCTTACGTAAATTTCCTCTCTTTTTTTTAATATATATTTATTTATTCATAGCTTTTGCACAGAGAACTCTTTTTTGAATTCTATTTTTGCTCTTTGAAAAATAGTGTGTTAAATATGATTAGCTTATATTATTTATATACAAAGTTGAATTTGCTTTATGGAAATTCTACTGGGTTAGATTGAATTTTGTGTACCCTTAAAAGAATTAGGTTCACCTCTTTTGTTGTATTTTAAAACTAATTTTGCTTTGGATGATGAAATTGTTGTTTTTGCTGTAACAAGAATTTATGCTTTCCTACTGCCTGGGGTGGGTGGGTGGGATTGGGGGTGGGGTCGGGATGGTCTGAGAGGCACCAACCTCAAAAATTTGTTTCTTGTGTTACCTTGGAAAAATCTCGTGTTATAGCTTTTACTGAAATTTTGTGAGAATATAGACGGGAAAATTATGTTTTTAGGTTGAAGTATGTAGAAAAATGGTTTTATAGGATCCCGAGTATTTCTTTGTCGTAACTGCTGCAGTTATGCTTTCATTGAGCCGAGTGTGTATTGGAAACAAACTCTCTTTGGGATTACACTGGGTATGTTGTTGTTGTTGTTGAACCTGGAAAAAACATTAATCTTGCCCCTGTATGTTTCTATTATCATGAAGATTTTCGATGCATTGAGATAACTATATTGACGTGAGAATGAAAGGAATCCATCCAATGCAGTTGAATATTAATAGAAATATGTGCTACTAGGACAAGTATAGCACTATGAAAGTAAAAGCTTCTAGGATTTAAAAGTCCAATAAATGGATCAACAGGTAGTCAAGATAAAGATGGATCAAGCATTGAGTTGTTTTTGATTGTCTGCACTGGCCATTGTATGCCTTTAACTTGGTGCTGCTATTTTATAGGATCATCGTACATTTGGACAGAGGTACTATGAGTTTCTTGACTATTTCCGAATTCCGGATGGACCCATATTTTTGAAAATTTGTGGAGAATCTGCTTGCAACGGGATACCGAATGATTACCTCAGTGTAAGTTGTAATCCTTACTGCTGATACTCTATTCTATTCGTGAATGCATTCTTATAATTCTTGTTTCGTCTTTTTACTTTATTTATCAAGACAATCAAGTCTTTTTATGCCGCTTCCCCTCTTTTTCTCCGGTGCCCAACTCGCTTTCAATCTCCCCTTTTGTCATGGGTGGGGTAACATGGTGGTAGGAATTGGAGAAGGAAATGGGAAAGAGATTGATCTTTCATTTTTGTCACCTAGATTCAGTTACTTCAGGCAGCATTTGAAGGAGTGGTCGAGCTTTATAACTATTATATCTGGTTCCACACGCATTGCAATCGTGGTTTATATGCTTTAGGATCGTTTTAGCACTACTAAAGTTGGTCAAATGTTTTGTGTGGGTTTTAATTCAGGTATCTCAGTTGATATCTATTTGAATCTGCTGTCATACTTTATTTAGTTAAAAAGATCAATAAGTGGCAAAGTACAAGTTTTACCTCACTGATAAATTAAAAAATTAGGAATTCTTACTATCCGATACTGTCATGATCATAGTTTTTATAATTAAGGTAAGGTCTTAAGATGCTCTTATCATATTGCTAGTACAAGTACTCGTATTCCACGTCGTTCCGGTGTGAAATAATACATGATTTCCCACATAAGTTACGTGGAATGTGATTTTATTTATTTGAGAAACAACAATGATAACCAATCACCCAGGTAACAATGCGGATTTTATACTGATATTATTTTAAGCCAAATAACCTCGGCAATGAGTTACAGCTTTTAGTATTATGGTTTGCTGGCACAAAACAAACACATAGGTACATGCTTTGGCTGTGATAATGACTTATCATTTGAGTCATGGAAGGCTAAAACCACTAACTTCTACTTCTGAACCTTGCATGTTTAACAGGTTTTGGCAAAGAAGTTTGGAGCTGCTGTCGTTACTCTTGAGCATCGCTATTACGGGAAGAGTTCACCCTTCAAATCCTTGACAACTGGGAATCTGAAATATCTGTCATCAAAACAGGCACTTTTTGACTTGGCAGCTTTCAGGAATTTCTATCAGGTTGGTTGCATCTCAATTATATATCCTCTATCTATTGTAATTTTGTGTCAATCCAAAGCATGTCACTTCTTATAATCTAGCTCGATATCTCGTGAGATTAGGGTAAACCAACCACCATTTAGTTGCACTATAGGTAACATGTCTTGGATTGTAGCACTTGGCCCAGAACTAATTTAAAATCTGACAACCCATATTTTAGGTGGGTAGTCTGCTTCTAGTTCGTCAATGCATAAATGTCAATACTGCCAAGACAAAAAATAAATAATGATAGGAAAACGTGAAATGATGAGCCTTTAATTCAGGTATGCAATAAAATAAGCCCAGTGTCACATCACTGATTTTGTTTTCCACTTCTCAATTCCCCTTCTTTCCCTTTTGCATGATGATTGTTCTGCGGATAATAGTTCTTATATGCTGCAGGAGTCCCTGAACGTGAAGCTCAACAGATCCAATGTTGAAAATCCGTGGTTTTTCTTTGGTATTTCATACTCAGGAGCTCTTAGTGCATGGTTTCGCCTGAAGTTTCCTCACCTGACTTGTGGAAGCCTTGCAAGCTCTGCTGTAGTTCAAGCAGTTTACAGCTTCTCAGATTTTGACAAGCAGGTAAAAATTGTGCTACTTTGGTTGTTAATATTTATGGTAGTTTTCTTCGCATCAGGAAAAAAATGGTAATGCAAAGGAAAGCTCTTTGGATGTTCTTCCTTTTGTAATTTTTATCTTTCTTTAGGATTGTAAAACATTGTGGTTTTTAGTTTACTTTTGTTTTTAGAAACATTATCTGAGTTTAGATATGGATTTGGAAGAAGTAACTGTGTGCGTAAGCTTAATTGCTTGTAGAAAATTAGCCTTTTGGTAACAGTTGTTTTGTTTTCCTGAACGAACAGGCTTAGTCCTTCTATTGTCTTAGAATATTCGTTAAATAATTACTAGTAGTACTAATAAAAGGGAGAGACAAAAGTTTGGAAAAATAAAAAATACAAGCTGTCCTCAATCACTAAAGAAGGAAGATGATCATCTGAGAATGCCTCTAACTCCTACAGTATTACAAGAGAATAAATCCCAAAAGAAAAAAAGCTTACACGAGAACAAGCCTGAACACTGTGAAATTGAGACAGTGTGACTAAGAATGTTGTCTGTTTGTGGCTCTCTTTTGGATTTGTTGGACACAGTTTCTAGAGGATCTGTGTATTTGACTCCTGGTCTTCCTACTGTAGGTTGGCGAATCTGCTGGTCCAGAATGTAAAGCAGTATTGCAAGAAATTACTCAACTAGTAGAAACAAGGCTTGCGTCAAATCGCAAGGACCTTAAAGCGTTGTTTGGTGCTGATGAGGTATTGGTTGTTCATTGTTTGTGTGATTTCTTTACCTAGTTCTCTGACATTGTGACCTCAATCATCTAAAGCAGCATATTGCTGATCATATCTGTGGTAACTCTAGATACTAATTAAGTATAATATTCAATTGTTCTTTCCCATTTTTTCTAGTAGTAGTCTATAATAGTTTACCCTTTAATGATTAAGGAAACATATCAGTGATGATATATGCAGTAATGTGGGCTGCTGAAGTCCGTCAGATTTATGCTTTATTGGTAGAGTTTTAAAGTTCAAATCAATTAATCCTTGACATAGGTTAAATGGGTAATGGCGTATACTGCCAACCCCGTAGCTTTATGCTCTCAAGAGACTTTGGATTGATGTAATCTGACCAAATAATAAACATGTTACTTCATGTTCTCAATCAAGGAGAGGATGCATCGTTATTGTTGCTCTCCTTTATAAGTCTGATACACAGAAACTTTAATTTTCTTTCAGCTGAGGATTGATGGCGACTTCCTGTACTTTCTCGCAGACGCTGCAGTTACAGCGGTATGTATGAGACATTCATAAGATATCTTCTATTGAACGAGTTTGTTATTTTCCTAATTGAAAGTTTTTGATGTTTTAGATTCAATATGGAAGTCCAGACAAACTATGCATCCCACTACTTGAAGCAAAGAAGTCTGGGGAAGATTTAGTGGTATGGTTTCATTTGTTGCCTTACATTATTTTTGGAGTGTAACCCCTTCCCCCTCC
>MU693493.1:58444-103860 GCA_026770625.1 Nicotiana glauca
ATACGAGAGGGAAAGGCTTGGCGAGCTAGATTATCGGCCGGCTAGAGGTGAGTAATACTTGTAAATGATATTCTGAGGGTTTAAAACCCCGAATTTGCACATCTTAGCGTTGTGTTGAGGTGACTTGCACGCTGGACATGAGCGTGGGGTAGAGCACCATTGGGGATCATGACTTGGTTCGTTCCGGTTGTTGATTTTTACCGTATAATTGTAAATGATTTATTGTTATCATTATGACTTGGGCTCATTGCCATACTTGGGCTTATTGCCGATTGTTTGAACTCGTTATGAACTATCATCACTGTTTCCCTCACTATTTGAAATATTATTTGAACTCAGTTCATGTGATTTACACTGTTTTATGAACTCAGCTATATTTTACTCAAACTTGGAGTTTTAACTGATATTTGAACTATCATTTGAGCTGAGTATTATTGTTTTACTGATGCCCGAGGGGCTTTTTGACTATTTTTGGACTGATTGAGGCCGAGGGCCATATGTGAGGGCATGAGGAGTGATGTGAGGAGGCTTTCAGGCCTCGAGTGATATGTGAGGAGGCTTTCAGGCCTCGAGTGTTATGTGAGGAGGCTTTCAGGCCTCGAGTGTATTGAAAGCAGGCTTTCAGGCCTCGTGTTGATATTATTCAGGCTTTCAGGCCTTATTGATAGCGCTTGGGCTGAAGGAACCCCTCCAGAGTCTGCACACCCATAGTGAGCACGGGGTACCCCTTTGAAATGAACAGTGGTAACAATGACACTTTCATATGTGTTTCGGTCAGGTAACAATGACTGACTAGTGGTAACAATGAACTGAAACACACTTTGGTCAGGTAACAAAGGTTGACCGGTCAGGTAACAGTGGCTGACCTTACTTGTGTAATCTTGTTTATTTGATTTCTTTCAAGAGAATGTTTTGCTATGTTTTCATGAATTCTATTGTTATTGGTTTACTGCTTAGGATAACATTATTTGTGCCTTTTTTTTGGGATTTTATATTTCAGTGTTATTTACTTTTATTACCACTGAGTTGGAAGTACTCACTTTACTCCCTGCACCATGTGTGCAGATCTAGGTCCTTCTTTACAGGCTGAGTAGACATTCAGTGATCAGTAGGCTTGCTTATTCGGGAGAGTTGAGGTAGCTACATGGTGTTCGCAGCCGTTGACTTTTCCTATTATCCTTGTCTTTTATATTCCGCACTATCAGACATTTAGACAGTTTATGTAGTAGGATATTATTCTATTCTATAGAGGCTCATATTCGTGACACCAGGTCCTAGTTGGGCTATTTCGGTATTTTGCTAGATTTTCCGTATTTTTACCATTATTTCAGGCTTTGACTTAAATAGTTTTATCTTTACTTGTTTAAATAATTGGGGTAATTGTTACAAATGGTCGGGCTTGCCTAGTAGTGTGCTGGGCGCCATCGCGACCGGGTTTGGGTCGTGACACAAGACTTCTAAAAAGAATGAACTCAATTCTCCAGAGCTTGAAGAACAAAGTAAAACGCTACTACGGACCAGTTCCTAAATCGAGTATTCTGTTGTCCTTAGTTGAGTTGTAACTTTGTGATTGTTCTTATTGTAATTCCTAAATTACTTAGTTAGAAGAGGTACTTAGGAACCCCTCTTAAAACCATAAACTTTCTGAGTTTGTGTTATGACTAGAGTTAGTCATAAGTTAAATCCTTTGTAACTAGTTAGTGGCAAAGTGGCTTGTGATTAGTGTATTACAAGTTAGAGTGATTGAAGCTAAGTATTGTAACTAGTGAGTGACAAAGTGGCTTGTGATTAATGTATTACAAGTTAGAGTGAGTGAAGTCTTTGTAATATAGTCATTACAAAGTGGCTTGTAATCGAGTGTTTACAAGTTAGTGAAGTTGAAAGCCTACAAGTGTTGGTCGTGATTTTTGTCCCCTTGAGTGAGATTTTTTCACGTAAAAATCTCGTGTCTCATTTACTTACTGTTTCGTTACTATTCTCAGTGGAAACTTGTAGAGGACCAGGTACTCTTTGTAACTAGTGAGTGAAAAAGTGGCTTATGATTAGTGTATTACAAGTTAGAGTGAGTGAAGTCTTTGTAATAGAGTCATTACAAAGTGGCTTGTAATCGAGTGTTTACAAGTTAGTGAAGTTGAAAGCCTACAAATGTAGGTCGTGATTTTTGTCCCCTTGGGTGGGATTTTTCCACGTAAAAATCCCGTGTCTCATTTACTTACTGTTTCATTAATATTCTCAGTGGAAACTTGTAGAGGACCAAGTACTCTTTGTAACTAGTGAGTGACAAAGTGGCTTGTGATTAGTGTATTACAAGTTAGAGTGAGTGAAGTCTTTTTAATAGAGTCATTATAAAGTGGCTTGTAATTGATTGTTTATAAGTTAGTGAAGTTGAAAGCCTACAAGTATAGTTCGTAGTTTTTGTCCCCTTGAGTGGGATTTTTCCACGTAAAAATTCTGTGTCTCATTTACTTACTGTTTCATAAGTATTCTCAGTGGAAACTTGTAGAAGACCAGGTACTCTATAGTTTGCTGGACTCATATAAACTAACAATTGGTATCAGAGCAGGTTCCTCCTATCAGGCTAACACCTAGGAAGGATCTGTATGGCTGCTCTACCAAATTCTGAAGAAGGTCAATCTACATACAGACCACCCAGGTTCAATGGACAATACTATGGGTGGTGGAAGACACGAATGTATGATTTTATCATGGTTGAGGATTCTGATTTATGTGTTGTCATATGCAGCGGCCCTTACGTCCCAACAAAGGTACTTGAAGAACTTCCCTTCTCAATACCAAAAACCAGAAAAGAATACACCGACGCAGACAGAAAAGCTTGGAGAAGAATTTTCATGCCAAGAAAATTTTGGTATGTGGAATAGGACCTGATGAATACAATAGAATCTCTACTTGTGAAACTGCCAAAGAGATATGGGAAGCCTTGCAAATATCTCATGAGAGAACCACCCAAGTAAAACAATCTAAGATTGATATGCTTATTACCGAGTATGAACTCTTTGGGATGAAGGACGATGAATCCATACAAGATATGCACACAAGATTCACTTCCATCATAAATGAGTTACACTCACTTGGTGAAACCATTCCTAGGAACAAGCTAGTGAGGAAAATCCTCAGTATCCTGCCTAGTTCCTGGGAAAGCAAGGTAAATGATATTACTGAAGCAAAGAACCTGTAGGAGCTGACCATGGACGAGCTGGTTGGAAATCTGAAGACCTACGAGATGAAGAGGAAGATAGACAGTGAAAAAAAGAACCAAAGAAGGAAAGGAACCTGGTACTCAAAGCTGATAGCAATGATTCAAGTGATGAGGGAAGTGACATTGCTTACTTAACCAAAGGATTCAGAAGATGGTCAGAAGAAATGGAGGAATGCCAAAAAGGGGGCAGCTCCAGCAAACCAAAAAACTATGATCTTTGCCATAAGTGCAACAAGCAAGGGCACTTCATCAAAGACTGTCCTTTCCTGAAGCAAGAGTACTCCAAGTACAACCCTGAGAGAGTAGCCAAAAGGAACCTGATTCCTGACAAAGATTTTAGGAGGAAGAAATTTGCTGACAATATGGTAAGACGGGCTCTTGCAGCATGGGACACTCCTCTAGTGAATATGAAGATGAAGCCGATGCAGGTGACAACTCCATGATGGCTGTTGAAAGTGAGAAAAATGAATATAATTCAATATTTGCTTCGATGGCCCAATCAGATGATAATGAATATGATGACAAAAGTGAGGTAAATTTCAGGGATGTTCAGAGAAATCTGAAATCCTACTCTCCTAAGAAACTCATGTCTTTAGCTAGTGTATTGATTGATGCCTATCATAGTCTCGTGGAGGATAAGGATTCTTTGACCTTAGAACTAGGAGATGTTGAACAAACTAGAGATGATCTGGTATAATTTGTAGTTGATCTAAAGGAAACCGTTTGTGAGCTGAAGAAAGAAAAAAAGGTTTTAACCAAAGAAATTGCTGACATAGAACATGAAAGAGATGACTTATTGGTTGTAGCTATTGACCATAAGGAAACCATTGAAAACTTCAGAAAAGATAGAGAAGCCTTAATGAAGAGAGTGACTGAGATTGAGGAAGAATGAGATGATCACTTGGTATTACTTGCAGACCTAAGGGAAACAATAGAGGGACCAGGGACTGAGTCAAAATCTGGAAAGGGAAAAGAGGTAGCCAGTGGGGAATACATTAGGATCGAAAACGAGTTCAAGGTTGTGAGAACTAGTCTTTGTGTTGAATCTGAGAAAAACAAGCATCTCCAGACTGAAGTGGAAAGAATAAAAAATGATCTTGAGAAGTCCCTAAAGTGGACCTGGTCCTCAAAAGCGATCACAGCCATATAAGTTAATAATGGTGGAAAAAGGCAGGGAATAGGGTTCCAAATGGAGAAAACTCCTTACAACCCCCATAGGAAGTATGTTACTGTACCAGACAACTGGTTGTGTACCCAATGTGGGAACAATGGGCATTTCAAAGAAAATTGCCAAGTCAGGGTCCAGTCCATTAAAAAAATACAAAGTGTTTGCTGAAAATGTAACTACTAAAAAGGGACCAGGTTCCACCCACAAAAAATGCACGTTACCTGCATGGACTAAGAGAGCCCTTATTCATCCTCTTGTCTACTACAAAGGACCCAAACTTGTTTGGGTCCTAAAACTAACTCTTGATCTCCTTGTGCATGGAATAGTGAAAGGAAGCAGTCAACAATGGTTCATGGATAGTGGATGTTCAAAACACATGACTGGGAACACCATGGACTTTCTTTCACTAAAAGCCCTGAAAGGAGGGAGTGTATACTTTGGCAATGGGAAAAAGGGATACATTCTTAGAGTTGGAAAAGTCAAAAAATCACTCACTCACTCTATTAAGAATGTGTACTATGTCAATGGTCTTAAATATAGTCTTTTGAGTGTCTCTCACATCTGTGATAAAGAAAATAAGTGGAGTTTCTGTCTAAGATATGTACAGTTACTAATCCAGTAACTGGTGAAGTGGTACTTGTGGCTAAGAAATACAAGAACATCTATGTCACTGATTTCGAGTCCATACAAAGTAGTTATCTGAGTTGTCTAAAAGTTGTTGATGATGATGTTGAACTCTGGGATAGAAGATTGGGGCACGCAAGCTTCTCTCTTCTGAACAAACTAATTCAGAAGGACCTGGTCCATGGTCTGCCCATGTCAAAGTTCAAAGTACAGAAAGTTTGTGATGCTTGTGCTAGAGGAAAGCATGTGAAGTCCTCTTTCAAGTATAAAAGGGATTTAAGCACCTCAAAGCTACTCTAGCTTATGCATATGGATCTATGTGGCCCTATGAGAGTGCAAAGCAGGGGAGTAAAAAGATACATTTTTGTGATAGTGGATGACTACTCCAGATTCACACGGACTCTATTTCTTAGAACTAAAGATGAAATCTATGAGGTGTTTGTAGCTTTTGTGAAGAAAATCCAGATGAAAATGGAATCTAGAGTTGCATGCATTAGATTAGATCATGGAACAGAATTTGACAATGCCAAATTTGATGAATTGTGCAATAAAAATGGCATAACTCACAACTTTTCAGCTCCTAGAACCCCCCCCCCCAGCAAAATGGAGTTGTAGAAAGGAAAAATGGAACTTTTGAAGAAATGGCAAGAACAATGCTGATTGACAGTAGAATTGCAAAGAACTTCTTG
Organism: Nicotiana glauca; assembly: GCA_026770625.1. Taxonomy (NCBI): domain Eukaryota; kingdom Viridiplantae; phylum Streptophyta; class Magnoliopsida; order Solanales; family Solanaceae; genus Nicotiana; species Nicotiana glauca. The sequence goes on from MU693493.1 coordinate 64,143, forward strand.
GCTGAAATGGTCAACACTGCGTGCTACTTGATGAATAGGTGCATGATTAGATCACTCCTGAACAAAACCCCGTATGAATTGCTGAATAGAAGGAAACACAAGCTGACTCATCTAAGAACATTTGGGTGCAAATACTATGTTCTCAACAATGGAAAGGATCATATTGGTAAATTTGATGCCAAGAGTGATGAAGGAATATTTCTGGGCTACTCATCTCAAAGCAAAGCATACAAAATATACAACAAGCGGACTCAATGTGTTGAGGAAAGTGTTCATATTATTTTTGATGAGTCCTATCTATCCTGTGAGAAGAGTGCTGAAGAGGATCAAGATGGAGAACCCTTATTAGTCCCTGGTGAAGTCATTGGCATAACAAATGGAAAGGTAAATATAATGAGCCAAGTGAAGGAGCCGAGTGGAGACATCGTTGAGTCTTCTTCAATGGAACCAGGTATCTTAATTACCCCCAATGAAGCTAAAGAAAGAGTGGTTGATGCAGTACATGGTACTCCACCAGTACCTGAGAGAAGAGCACAAGAGAACCAGTTAAATATACCCAACTCCTCTACAAATAATACTCAAATGCCCAACTGGAAACACAAAAGCTCTCATCCTCTTAAAAACATAATCACTCCTCTAAATTCTGGAGTACAAACTAGGTCAAAAGCTAGAAATTCACTTGCCTTCTCAGCCTTTCTCTCCCAAATAGAACCCAAAAATATCAAAGAAGCCCTGAAAGATGTAGATTGGATTATAGCCATGCAAGATGAGCTGCATCAGTTTGAAAGGAACAATGTCTAGTATCTGGTACCTAGACCCTCAGATCGAACTATATAGGAACCAGGTGGGTATTCATAACAATCTTGATGAACATAGAAATACTACAAGGAACAAGGCCAGGCTAGTGGTTCAAGGCTACAATCAGGAGGAAGGGATTGATTATGATGAAACGTTTGTTCCGTTCGCTTGCATGGAAGCTATTAGAATCCTAATCGCTTATACATCTCATATGGAATTCACCTTGTCCCAAATGGATATTAAAAGTGCATTTCTGAATGGACTTCTTAAGGAAGAGATCTATGTGAAGCAACCTCCAGGGTTTGAGTGTCATGAACACCCTGAATATGTGTTTAAACTGGACAAAGCGTTGTATGGTTTGAAGCAGGCTCCTCGAGCTTGGTATGAAAGGCTGTCAAAATTCCTCTTAGAAAAAGGCTTTAAAAGAGGGAAAATTGACAACACCTTGTTTCTAAAGAAACAGGAAAGGAACGTGCTCATTGTTCAGGTCTACGTTGATGATATCATTTTCGGGGCAACAGCTGATTCTCTGTGTGAGGAATTTGCAAAACTCATGGGAAGTGAGTTTGAAATGACCATGATGGTGGAGTTAAACTTCTTCTTAGGTATTCAAGTAAAGCAATCCTCAAAGACTACATTTATCTGTCAGCAAAAATACATTAGCGAGCTCTTGAATAGGTTTGACATGGAAGCATCAAAGGTGATAGACACTCCTATTGCTACGGCCACTCGACTAGACGTGGATGAAACTGGATCACCTGTGAGTCAAACTAAATGGCTCTTTCAACAAGGAAGCAAAACTCAATGGCTCTTTCAACAGCTGAAACATAATATGTAGTTGCAGTATCCCGCTGTGCTCAACTCCTTTGGAATAAGCAACAACTGGAGGATTATTGGGTACTTACTGAGTGTGTGCCCCTTCTATGAGATAATACCAGTGCACTAAACATGGCCAAGAATCCAGTTCAATACAAAAGGACTAAGCATATTGATGTGAGACATCATTTTCTGAGGGACAATATAGAGAAAGTGTTGATCTGTATGAAGTTCTATAGCACTGAGGACTAAATTGTCGATATCTTCACCAAAGCATTGAGTAGGGAACATTTTGAAAGAAATAGGGTGAAGCTGGGGCTTTTGAAGCCTAACTGAGAACCTGATTCCTCATCACTTTGCTATGAAAATCACCTTCAGGTAAAACTAGCTAAAGTGTTTTCCGACCCAGTCTAACTCACTTCAATACCGTTGCAGGTAAACACGTATGTAAGTATAGAAACTGCAGATGCAGTGCATAGATGATAATAGAGGATTGATATTTTCAGATAAACTATCAAGTACCTAGTTCTTGTACCAAAGGTTAGTAGTTCTGTGCATTCTTTAATACGCATCTCGAAAGGGTACAAAAATCAACTGCCATGTTACTCACCTTTTTCAAACCCTATTGTCACATCTCTTTACTTCAAATTGTTCCCTCTCCCTATGAAATATTGCACTTCTCCATGCACAACCGACGTTTCAAAACCGGTTTCTATATCTCTTTTCATAATTATACTTTCAGTATAAAACCCTTTTCCTCTCTCCACACACCATAAGTCCTCCATTAGAACCCATAAGTCCTCCATTAGAACTTCTCCAAACCACCTTCCCTCCATCCTTTAAATGGTTAATACAAACTCCAGCATCCCTGCCTCAGTTATCTCTAATACTGAAAAACCTATGGAGTCCTCTGTCCCCATTGAGTCTTCTGTAACCACTCCTGTTCTCCCGCTGAAATCACACCTAACCCAGATTCCCCATCTCTCTCCATCCCAGAAACCCCTAAAATTGTTGATCCGACCTCTCTATCTTCTAATGTTCCCACTGCTCAATGAAAAAAATGGAGAACAAGGTCAAAGCCCTGAGGTCGCAGAGGTTTCTGCCATTGTTGTTGCCGCTTCCATGGTAGAAATGGTGCCGGTTGAGGAAGAGAGTGTTGTAACCATCTTTGTGTATTTGCTGATGGTATCTTGCACGAGATAATTTCTTAGAGAAAAGAGGTACAGGGTATGGGGAAACAAGAATCCATAGTGACTGTTGAGGGCTCTACACTAGCAGAAACTACTGGGCCCTCACATGAGGACCCTGACCCCTCTCCGGAGGACCCAGGTCAGGGTTCTCATTCCCAGGACAGTTCTGCTCCTGCATTTGCTGTTGCGCCCCTAGATATTCAAGCTCCTGACATGAAGTCTAGCAATTAAGAGGATTTAGACAACCTGGCTCTTGATGCCTTCATAGTCAAGAGAAGGGTGTTGTCCACTCCTGAGTCTTTCTCCAAGCGACCTACTACCAGGTTGTAAGCTAAGATAGCCTACGACTTTTCCCTTCAAAAGAGCAGAAAAAGTAGTAAAAAGCAAGTAGGAGGTTGGTGAAAGACAATGTGCCAGTATGTGATAAAGATTTTCTTATGGTAGAAGTGGAGGAGTAAAGCCAAGAGGAACCTGGTTCATTGGTGAGACATTCCCAAAAAAAGAAGAAACATGCTTCGGTAGAGAGAGTTCAACTCCAAGCTCTAAGTTGAAGGATGTTGTGAGTGAGCCATCACTATCTGATAAGGATGTATTAGTCCAGTCTAAGGGTAAAGAAAAATCAAGTGGTGGGAAGTCTGGCAAAAGAAAGTCTGAAGTTGTTAAGGAACCTGGTCTGTGAAAAAACTGAGGAGTAACAATAGTTCTGCTTCAGCGCCTAAGGCACCAAAAGGTTCTACTGGGTCGTACTTTTGACCCAGCAATCTCTGATATGGCTGGTATGCAACAAGTCCTTGAGATGGTTGAGTTTCAACGATTGGGGCATCTATTCCAATAGATGCACCTAAGGTGTATGAGGATGAGGTTCAAAGCTTCTTCGCCAGCCACTTTCCTGTTGATACCGACCATATTTGTGCTTTGGTGAATGGAGTGGATATCGTGTTCGATGTAAGTATGCTTGGGGATATTCTTAAGGTTCCTATAGTTGGTGTGTCTAGTGTGAAGGATGTTAGTGTAATTTTCGAAATGCTGTTGTAAAGGACAATGTGAACCAAAAAGGGGACCAGATCCATAAGAAAGCATTACTTCCTGTTTATCAGTTGCTCTTCGAATTGGTAAACAAAGTTCTATTACCTCGTGCTGAGAGGATGTCCATGACCTCTAAGTCTGACATGTTTTTGATAGAGCAACTGGATAGCTTTGCCCCTATCAGCCTGCCTGCTATTATGATCGAACACATGCAAAAGGTTGCAACCTTTAAGAATGGTAATTATAGTCTTCCATACGGGTTTCTACTTATGCAAGTGTTTAAGTTCTTCAACGTGCCTCTAGGAAAAGGCAAGGTAGGAACCAAGAAGCAAACTTTCTCACAGACAACGTTGGAAGAATGCAAGTGCATAGAAAAGAGTGGAGGGGGTAGGCAGTATATCAACCATCTCACAGCTTATTAATGCTCAAACTAGTGCAACTGAGGAGATTAGACGGCTGAAGGTCAGGAATGCTATCCTAGAAGGTCAGCAAGCCCAAGGGGCTCCGGCATCAAATGATGACGTGGCTCGTTTGGTCCAAGCGAATGCTGATTTCAAGGCACAAGTAGAGATCCTGAAAGAAGAACTGCTCACTGAGCAAAAGTCGGCAAATGCCCGAATAGATTTAGTTCTCCAAACTCTTGCTGTAGCTTCTAAGCCCTCTACTCCTAGTGCCCCCTAAGTACCCCTTCAGTGACCAGTTTCTGGATTGTTCTTTTAGTTTTTTTTCATAGCAGATGTTTTGCTTTTTAAGCAAAGGCCTATATATATATATATATGTAAAATTTATCATATGTTATTATCTCATTGCTAGAATTCTCTACTTCTCTTCTCTATCATGTTGTGTGCACATATGTTGCATTAGTTAGCTTGGCTAGACTTCTTTACGTTATTTGACTGTTTGTGTCTTTTTAATGATGCCAAAAGGGGAAAGTATAAAGTCTGGGGGAACTTGAAGTTCCTGTTAGCTTATCAGGTTCTCTTTATATCAAGGATCTGCTTAAAGGGGAAGTATAATGTCAGGGGAAACTTGTGAAGTTCCTGTTAGCCTATCCGGTTCTCTTTGATCCGAATATACATGTTATCAATGTCTAAGTTTGTCATCATCAAAACGGAGAAAATTGATAGGTTTTCAATGTCTTTTCCTTTTGTTTTGATGATCTAACAAACTTGCTGTCAAGAACCAGATTAGGAACCTAACACACTTGGGCACATTGCAAATCAACGGAGTCCAGTTAAATGTGTACTGCTATAGCTTCAGGAGATAGAGAACCAGACAAGGACCTGATATCCTTGTGGTTTACTCATAGCAGTACGAGGTCAATTGGATATAGCTGGAAGCGACGTGACTGCCTGCATTGTTGCTGCATGCACTGCACTGTTTCCAGCGGTCATTTGTCCTTTGACCAACTAAAGTGTATACATCATTCAAGTGATGTCATAAAGGTGTATTAACAAGAAGATTATATCAATACATCACTTGAACAATTGAAGACTTCACTTCAAGCATTCAAGACTTCTAAATTGCTTGAAGAACAAAGTAAAACGCTACTACGGACCAGTTCCTAAATCGAGTATTCTGTTGTCCTTAGTTGAGTTGTAACTTTGTGATTGTTCTTATTGTAATTCCTAAATTGCTTAGTTAGAAACGGTACTTAGGAACCCCTCTTAAAACCATAAACTTTCTGAATTTGTGTTGTGACTAGAGTTAGTCATAAGTTAAATCCTTTGTAATTAGTTAGTGACAAAGTAGCTTGTGATTAGTATATTACAAGTTAGAGTGATTGAAGTCTTTGTAACTAGTGAGTGACAAAGTGACTTCTGATTAGTGTATTACAAGTTAGAGTGAGTGAAGTCTTTGTAATAGAGTCATTACAAAGTGGCTTGTAATCGAGTGTTTACAAGTTAGTGAAGTTGAAAGCCTACAAGTGTAGGTCATGGTTTTTGTCCCATTGAGTGGGATTTTTCCACGTAAAAATCTCGTGTCTCATTTACTTACTGTTTCGTTATTATTCTCAGTGAAAACTTGTAGAGGGTCAGGTATTCTATAATTTGGTGGACTCATATAAACTAACAAACCCTGTAGTTTTAATAAAAAAAATAGATCAATTCTTAGCAGTTCGTGAACACAACCAAAACTTAAAGGACATTTTCACTACCTACAAAAAAAAAATTAAATCCACACGTAAACCGTAGAAGTAAGTTACACGTGCGAGATATCGTTAGAGAATGTTACACTTGTCTGTCATCAGTTATATAATATAATGATTCTCAAAGGGGTTTAAATGGTCATGTGTTATTCTATATCTATTTTCATTTTGAGTTAGTTATTCAAACTCTTCTCAAAATGAACAAACGACGCCTAGCTAGCCTACAATTATAACCATCTTCCCTTTTCGTTGTTTCTTTCACTCAACTGCTAATCCTAAGATGATACTTGCCCTTCATATATAAACTTGCAAGTAACGTCATCTGTCAGTAGTAGAGTGGAAAATTCTTTTCTTCAACTCTTTTGGTAACAATTTATGGTTTTCGTATTATTTTTTTCCTTGATCTTAGTTAGTAGAGATTTATGCTCTTTCAACTGGTACTTAATTTTTCACTGAAATTTCAATTATGCATTGCTCATTGCATACCAAAGGTTCCCAATCACGTTTAGTAGCATAAATTACTATGTACAAATACTATCGAAATATTAACAATGGAGTGATGTTCTAATGTGTCTTCTTGATATTTATAAGATTTTGTTAGCTTTGGAAAACAAATCCGCTGTAGTCTAGTTGGTTAGGATATTCGGCTCTCACCCGAGAGACCCGGGTTCAAGTCCCGGCAACGGAATATTTTTGCTTTTTGGCCCCACTTTCAGTCATTCTTTTTACATATCCCTTTTAGTTTATCTCAAAAAAAATTCTGTATTTAAAATTTTAAACTTTTTCTTTCACTCTTAATCAAATGATTTATAGCCACACAAATATAAATAAGTTATTTCAGACCATAAATTATTTTTTTTTAAAAGAAAATTCTTACTCAAAGTGCATCACATAAAATGGGATGACGAACTATCTAACAAGACTGAGATATACAAATTAGGGTATGTTATAATTTATAAATTATAATAGATAGATATTTTTTATAAACAACACCAGAATTATTGACCTCCGGAGATGTAAATCAGTTAAATATATATGTTTCTTGTTAAGAATAATACGCTACACAGAGAATGATGCGTGTGTACAAGAGCTCTAAGATGATTGTAATAAAAAAGCTAACGTTCTTCCTTTTTTCTGGAGTAAATAACCAGAAAAAGCTAAGTACTTTTTTGCTTTTTTAATCGTGATAGCATAAAGTTGTAAAAGTAAGAAGAAAAAATATCCCTAAACGTTAAATTGGAAAAGACTATCGAAAAGATAATTAATCAAGTAGCCATGTTCAGTGTCGAGAAGAATGGGCAGTCAAGAGATCAATATTAACCCATACACTACCATTGTAATTTATTAAAGGTGATGAAAAGTACTTGGTTGACATGTCTGTTTTATTATGTAAATAAAAAGTTGAGAAAAATAACCTAAATGGGTCATGTACCTGTGTTGGGAAAATTGAGTTTACATATTAAAGTAATATGGAGATAATGTGTTGTGACACGTCGACTGGTCAAATGGTCAAAGAGTTACAACTAGCCAAGAGGCACGAGTGGCAATAGATGCGATCAAAGGCAAAGGAAGAGGCACGGGTGGTTATTCAAGGGATTCATCGCCAGTACCTATTCAAGGCATTTAAGTTCGAGAATCAAGAAGAATCAAAGGAATGAATCTGACAGCACATGAAGGTCCAAATACGGTATTTAATAAGCATTAAATGCTAGAAACGTTAGAGAATCTGTCTTAAATGTAATGATTATGTAACGTCGCATTCAATGTCATTAATTGCCCATAATAGCCTTATTATGACAAAGGCAAGACATATATCTCAAAAATAGCTATAAAAAGGAGAGGGCTGAAAAGTTGTAAGGACACGAAAGATCATATGAATATACTTTGGTTTACTTGTTTTATTCGATTATATTCTGGCTATCCAAATTTCTTTCTTTTATACATTCTTGTGATTATCAGTAACCCGTGTTCTTCTAAATTATAGCTTTAGTCAAAATTAAATTTTTTGGTTAAACAAATTGGTTCCGTTACCGGAAATCTGATAATCAATTATATTTTAGCTTAACTTTCCTTGTTGTACCAACCATGTCGAACAACAATGACAACATCCAAGGAAACCAAGGAAATAAGAAAACCAAACAAACCAATAACTTCAGGGAGATCCGCAAGACAATAACGCACCGATACCGTCTCCACGAGCCTCTCCACGGCGGTCTCGTGAAGGCAAACCTGATGGATCTCATACAGATGGACAGGCTCAATTCGAAAATGTTGAAGCTATGGATGAAGCCTTGCAAAAACTCATTGCCTCGCAGGTCAACAAAGCTCTTCAGGCTTTTGTTAACCAATTACCTGCTGCTCTACCCACACCCACACCAAATAACAGTACTCTGGAGAACCCTCATTCCGGGCTTGTTAATTCAGGTAGCGGTGGAACCCCCAGTGAGTTACAGGAGGGAGAACTAGGTAATTTAGTTAATTCTGATTTACAAAACTTAGTACTAACATCGTAGAAGCAGCTCAAGGTGTAAAGTGACCGCATAGAGCAAATACCTGGGGTGCCACCCGTAATAAAAGGGGTAGATATGGATAAGTATTCTCACAGCCCTGGAAGTGTTGCTCCCCTCTCAATTCCAAAGAAGTTCAAAATGCCTGATATTCCAAAGTAAGATAGAACAACAAACCCACGAGAACACGTTACTGCATTTACAACCGGCGTAAAAGGCAATGATTTGACTAAGTAGGAGATTGAATCAGTATTAGTCAAAAAAATTGCCGAAACACTCACTAAGGGAGCGCTAACATGGTATTCTCTTTTACCCGAAAATTCTATAAATTCTTTTGCTGAGCTTGCAGATTCTTTCATCAAAGCACACTCGGGAGCTCAAAAAGTCGAAAAAAGAATGGAAGATATTTTCAAGATCAAGAAAGGGGACTCAGAATTGCTTAGGGAATTCGTGGACATATTCCAACGTGAAAGAATGACATTACCACGTGTACCTGACAATTGGGCTGCTATAGCCTTCACAAGCAATTTGAATGAAAAGAGTTCAGAAACTATGAGGCGACTCAAGGAAAGCCTCTGTGAATTTCCGGCTACAACGTGGAATGACGTTTACAACAGGTACATCACGAAGCTGATGATAGAAGAAGATATTGTTCCTCGATTTCAAAAAGAAGAAAAAGTGAGTTTGAGACGTGCGGGAACCAAAAAAATATCCGGTACAAATAGGTGTGAGCCATACATGGGACCTGCGAGAAAAGACTCACGGTAAAAACAGGACAGTCAAAGGTATGATCACAGGTCAAAGAATAGAGAGTCAGGGTCTTCATCAAGATTCAGGAACGATCGCAACATTCATGAGTCACGAGATGACGATAGAAGTTTGAAGGCAAGGTTTGGTGGTTACAATTTCAACGTGAGCATTTCTGAACTCGTAGCTATTTTAAAAAGCATGGGAGATAAGGTACGATGGTCGAAGGAGATGAGATCAAATCCAAACAGATGAAACCCTGATCATTGGTGCGAATTCCATAACGATCACTGGCATAAAATGGCAGATTGCAGGTTTTTGCAAGGTGAAGTTGATCATTTGTTAAAACAGGGGTATCTCACTGAGTTATTCAGTGAGAAAGGTAAACAAGCATACATGAAAAACCGACAGGAGCCTCCAAAACCACCTTCTCCCAAAAGAATTGTCAATGTTATAAATAGGGGTGAAGACATCAATGGCGTATCATATATTGCAGCTAACAAGATTTCCAAAGTTACAATTACTCATGGGAAACGGCTGCGACATGTGTTAAAGGAAGAAAATATTATGTTCGATGATGCAGATGCTGAGGGTCTATTAACTCCACATAACGACGCACTGGTAATATCTTTATTTGTACATAACACTAACGTGAAATGAGTTTTAATTGATTCGGGTAGTTTCGTGAACATTATTTTGTTACGAGTACTATGCGACATACAAGCAGAAGGTAGATGGGTACCAAAAGTGCATACTTTGTCAGGATTTGACAATTCCAGTGTTGTAACGAAAGGGGAAGTGATGCTTACTACATTCGCAGAAGGTATTGTCAAAGATACAAAATTTCAAGTAGTGAAAATGGAAATGGCTTACAATATAATTCTTGGTAGGCCATGGATCCATAACATGGATGTTGTTCCATCAACCTTGCATCAAGTCATTAAATTTCTAGCGCCGCGGGGAATATGTCAAATCAAGCGAGACCAACAGACATCCAGGAGCATCAACTCCGTGGCGAATTTAAGTGCGAAGGGTGAAGAGAAAGCAATTACAAAATCCAGTTGAGGATAACATAACGGCAACCTCAACTGAACAAGGGCAAACATATGTGGATTTAAGGCCCGATTCCATTCAAGAACCAGAAGAAAATAAAAACATCAAAACGACGATAGAAGAGCTGGAGGCAGTGGTTTTATTTATACACTGGCCAAAAAGAAAAGTGTATATAGGAGCCAATCTCAACCCGGATATGAAACGTAAGTTGATTGAATTCTTAAAAGCTAACACAGATTGTTTTGCTTGGTACCATTCTGATATGACAGGTATACTATCGGAGGTAATGACTCATAAGTTGAATGAAGACCCATCTCATCCACCTATCAAACAAAAGAAAAGAAAGCAAGTCACTTTCAAAAATTAGGTAATTCAGGATGAGGTGCACAAATTGTTAAAAATTGGGTCTATTCGCGAGGTAAAGTATCCTGAGTGGTTAGCCAACACTATTGTGGTACCTAAAAAAAACGGTAAATGGTGAGTCAGTATAGACTATACAGATCTTAACAAAGCTTGTCCTAAAGACTTTTTTCCATTACCTCATATAGATCAACTAATTGATGCTACTGCAGGGCATGAGTTGTTAAGTTTTTTAGATGCATATTCAGGTTATAATCAGATTAAAATGGATCCAAGAGATGAAGAAAAAACTTCATTCATAACAGACAGGGGGACTTACTGTTATAAAGTAATGCCTTTTGGTCTAAAGAATATAGGAGCAACGTATCAGAGGTTGGTTACCAAAATGTTTCAAGAGCATTTGGGAAAAACTATGGAGGTTTATATAGATGATATGCTCGTTAAAACTCAGCATTTAGGAGATCATATATCGCATCTGTCTGAAACATTTAAAATTTTATGGAAATTTAATATGAAGTTAAATCCCGAAAAATGTGCATTTAGTGATGCATCAGGTAAGTTCTTAGGTTTTCTTGTTTCTAATCGTGGTATTGAAGTGAATCATGCACAGATTAAGGCCATTGAAGAAATCCTTGATATACTTTTGAGAAAGAAAGAAGTTCAAAGATTAACAGGGAGGACTGCAGCCTTGGGAAGATTTATTTCTAAATCATCAGAGAAGTGCTTTAAATTCTTCTCAGCCCTTAAGAAGAAGGATCATTTTGAATGGAATGAGAAATGTCAACAGGCACTCGGGAATTTGAAAACATACTTGTCAAATCCACCTTTCCTAGCAAAACCAAAGGTTGGGGAAAGACAACTCATTTACCTTGCTATTTCAGAAGTAACGGTAAGTGCTATTTTGGTTCGAGAAGAACAAGGTAAACAATCCCCTATCTATTATGTTAGTAAATCTTTGTTAGATGCAGAGACGTGGTATCCTCAATTAGAAAATCTTGCACTTGCATTAATCATGGAATCTAGGAAATTAAGACCTTACTTTTAGTGTCATCCTATTGCTGTAATAACCGCCTACCCTTTACGTAATATATTACACAAGCATGAGTTATCAGGTAGGTTGGCTAAGTGGGCTATAGAGTTAAGTGAATACGAAATCATGTACCAACCTAGAACTGTTATAAAATCACAAGTGTTAGCTGATTTTGTGGCTGATTTTAGCCAAGGGATGCAATTAGAAGCTGAAAAAGAATTACAGGTGCTTAATGGAGCTAATCCAGGAACTTGGACTTTATTTGCTGATGGTTCATCTAACGTAAAAGGTGCAGGTTTAGGGATTGTTTTGCTACCACCTACGGGTGAAACCATTCGACAAGCTATCAAATGTCATTCTATAACTAACAATGAGGTAGAGTATGAGGCTGTGATTGCAGGTTTAGAATTGGCACGAGAACTTGGCATAAATCAGATTATAATCAAAAGCGATTCACAACTCGTGGTTAATCAAATGTTGGGGACTTATACAACCAGGAAAACAAGGATGTAACAATATTTAGAAAATGTGCGGAAATTGGTAAAGCAATTTCAAATCTGGAAAGTTACACAAATACCAAGGGATTGCAGACGCCTTAGTTAATCTCGCATTTGCGGCTGACGTGGCAAGTGATGCAAGCGCCTTAGTTATTCATCTATTTCATTAAGCTCTTGACCCCGACAAGAATGAGGTAAATTTTAATAATTTAACTTGGGATTGGAAGAACGAAATTGTTGCATTTTTGCAGTATGGAACCATCCCTGATGACAAGAAAAAAGCTCACACGCTTCGAAAAAAGGCTGCTCTGTATTGTTTATACCAAGGCAACCTGTATCACAAAATGTTCGGTGGTCCCTTAGCCATATGCCTCAGAACTTCTCAAACGGAGTACGTAATGAGGGAGATACATGAGGGGCATTGTAGGAATCACCCCGGAGGAAGATCAGTGGTAAGAACCTTAAATAGGGCAGGTTATTACTGGCCTAAAATGGAAGAAGACGCAGAAAGTTTCGTGGACAAATGTGATAAATGTCAAAGGTACGGTAACAATATGCATAGACCCGTAGAATTATTACATCCTGTTATTACACCGTGGCCGTTTATGAAATAGGCAATGGATATCGTGGGTCCATTACCACAAGCAAAAGGACAGGTAAAATTTCTGCTCGTACTCACTGATTATTTTACTAAATGGGTAGAGGCAGGAGCATTCAAACAAGTACGAGAAAAGAAAGTCAAAGATTTTATTTGGCGAAATATCATATGCCAACTCGGTGTACCTGTCGACGCCCCCATTTTCCTCGCGTAATCGAAATCGGGTTTACGACATTTGGGAAGACAACTCTATTCCCGTTTGGGAATTGGGTTTTGGATTTGGAGAGTCTCCACCTAATGATTATAGTGCATTAGGACACTTTCTAGAAGAATTATAGATGAAAACTAGAGTTTGGGTAAGGGCTCGAAATTATCTCGAGGGGAAGCTGTTAGGCACCCCTCAAGATCCACTAGTGTGGTTCCCGGCCATGCTACAATTGTGACTTTAAATGCAAACATGAATAAACAAGAAAGTATTGCAAATAAGAAGCATAAAAGGAGTGCTGAAATTCATGAAGGAAACAGTTTTGTAAAAGAGATACGCAAGTAAAGGGAAAGGGTCAAACAATTGGTGCAAACAACTTAGAAAGAAGTGTAAGAAATAGAAGTTGAAATAGCCTTTAAAAATCTGAAGATTATTAAACTAATAAAGAAGGAGGGGGGTCCTAGGTTTATACACTACATGGATCATTCGCACAACACCGGTACCCAATTATACGCATAGTGTTATCGTGTAATTATCATCTCCATGTCTACCCTTCCCACCCCGTTTAAGGTATTAGAGCACGAAATGCTATCGCTTACTTATTGCATGCTACTACCTGTCCCCAGCCTATTAGTCCCGGAGGCAAATGGACTACTAATCCTAAAGAAAAGGGGGCTTAGGGCTTTTAGAGGTTTCAAAGGATAAAATGCTAAGGCGTCAACCAAAACAAATAGTTGCAGACATAAATGGGATATAGACAGACAAGCAAGGCTCAAATATGCCTCCATAAATCATCAAAAACACAGAGTTTAGCATGTCTTTCATGTACTGATTTTAGTCTTATTTAAATAAGGCGACGAGTGGACTGGTTCAACGCATATTTTTAGGCAAAAAGTCTACATTAGGCATACTCGAATGAGTAGTTTGAAAACTGATCTGATTGACTTAAGTGTTAATTAGAACTAGGTGTGACATATATTGATTTTAGAAACATATGCACAAACTGACTGGGGTTACTGATTTTAACGGGACAATACGAGTTTAACAGCTAGTATTATCTCTATTCAGATTCGAAACTTCCTATGGGCATGCTTTCTATATGAATAATGATTTGGACACCCTTCAGACATTAACAACATCCTAGGAGCATGGCTTCTACATGCAGTTTTCATTATTATTTATCTACACAGAGTTTGCCTAATATCGTTTGCAGAATGCAACCGTTTGGTAGGCCATGTTTTATATGAAATTGCGATATAAGTAGGAACTAACCTATATGCAGGACATCTATGCGTGTTTGCAGGAATTAAGGATTAAACCTATGAGCATGATTTCTAGGTGTGAGTTTTGGAGAAATTAAAGTTTAAAAATCTATAGGCATGATTTCTAGGCAGATATACATAAGAAAGTTGAAAACCTATAGGCATGATTTCTAGGCGAATATGCAGAGATAAAAGAAAATTTAAACCTATAGGCAGGATCTCTAGGTGCATTTGCAGAAATAAAAGAAAATTTAAACCTATAGACAGGATCTCTACTTTTGGTGCAGAAAGTAAATCCCATCCCCTCTTTTTTTTACTAAGTTCCCCGAGTTTATACAAGTTATTACAGCCCCAAAAGAAATAAATTGGAATTAAAAAAAAATACATCAAAAAACTTCAGCTACATCCGAGCAGCCTAATTCAGACTTAATGCCTAATAATATGAGATTGAGCCACTTCCGAGATCCAAATTTCCAAGCCTTCTCTCATCTAGGATGTTTCAGAGATCCAAGGGATTTCAGGAATCCCAGGCAGGGCATACACCCAAGATATTCATAGAAATTGAGTTGTGCAGTGTGGAAGGGCCAGCCTTTATGTGTCAAAGTTCAGAGGGAGCTCGAGGGTCCCAAGGCGAGGCTCACATAAGAGGGACAGAACTTAAATTCTAAGAGTTGAGTGTAAGTGCAATAGAAAAGGGTAGGGGGACTACCCAGACAGGTTGGTGGTCATGCCCAGCCACAATATAGACTGGTACACCCCTGACCAAACCTATTATCAAGCTTTTAGGGAGTAAAAACCTACTGGAGGTCAAGCCATGGCCTGAACGATAATCAGATATACTGGCAGGCCAAGGCTATTACTCAGCATACATACAATGAGGGAATGGGGATGGGAAATTGACAAGCTTAGGACCCCAAAGGGTCCAGTTCATAGCCATGGACAATTATTTCAGGCATTGCCATGTTTCTGAACCATAACTTAAAGCATACAAAAGGGATATGAGAGTTTGGGATTCATAAAGTATCAAATACATGAAAACAACTGACAGGATGCACCTGTAAATTAAACATTGAATTACAAGGGAAGGGAAACATGTTACAGCATGCTAGAAACAAATATTAACCCAGGAAGACATGAACACAAGTAGGCAATAATGAAACACATTGTTGTTGAGACATGTAAATTAACTGGGACATACCAGTAGAGAAGCAAAAAGTGCAGAAGAAAGTAGAGTAAACAAAGCCCACAGGAGCACAAGTAGCAGAAAGAGGGAGAGTTTTAAGTGAGAATGATTTTTTGAACTCAGATTGCTTTTTTCTTCTCGTTCAAAGAAAAGGGAGGAGATTATTTATAGCTTTGAAAATGTGTAGAGAAATAAGGTAACAAGTACAAATCTATCACAAATATGGCACGGTCACAAATCAGAATCAAATTAGTATAAGACTCCCATTTAATCAGGGGACTCTTATTCAAACGGTTGCTAACAGGATCCAAATAAGGAAAGGGAGAATAGGCCTTGTAAATAGAATGGATGTTGCCATAAAAGAAGCAGTAAGGTAATACAATAGGTATTTAAGTCTAAGTTCAGGATTGTACTTATTTTTGGAAAGGGTTTAGTAAGGCCAAATAAAGAAAGAGGATCAATTAACCCTTGACAGGCGAGTAAAAATCAGAATTTCATGAAAGGAAAAGTTTGAAATCAATTACAAGCTTGAAAATCAATCACAGAAGGGACTCCGTATATAAATGAATGCACAAGTGATAATCATGCGAGGCCAAGCTATGGCAAGAGAAAACAACATACAGTAATAGCATAGAGCAAACATTCGAAACATGCTAGTTAGGTCTCAGTGGTTTAGTAATAGAGAAAAGGGTCAGGAGCGTGCAAAGAGCCGAGTGAAAATCATAGTCGAGTTTGATAAGTAGCAAGAATTCGGAACAAAAAGAAATCACATAAAGGAAAAGAGATGCTGAAGCAAAAGAATCAAATAGAGCAATTTTAAACAGACAATTTGCACAAACAAACTCAAAGGACTTGAATAGGCCCCAAAGAACTAGGGTTTTCGAAATTAGTTGAGTTTAGAGAAGATAAGCACATAAACACACAAATAGTCTCAGAATCTCAAATAAATCCTAAAAATTAGGGTTTTCACCACTTAAGCAGTAAATCAAACGAACACTAACATGTATACTCAGAAACTCAAACAAATCTCGAAAATTAGGGTTTTCAATACCAACCAGTCCTAGAGATGCTAAGCAGATGAATTGATCAGACTCAGAAACCCTAATTTAAAATTAAAGGGTTTTGAGAAAGGAAATTTGGGGAAAATGCTGTAAACATCACATATAGCATAGATCTAAACGAATAAATGAAAAAGAACCTTGAATAGGCTAAGGTTTCTGAGAACCCTAAAGGACGAGAAAATCTTGGAAAATACGAGATCAGATCTGAGTCGATAAGGTCGGAACCAGGCTCAGGAGGCTAAGATATGCCGGAACACGACCGGAGATGGCTGAAAACCTTGAATCGACGAAGTTCTAGGTGAAGATCCTCGAAGACTGGCCTCGAATCTTCAGGCATCAGGCATGTGGGAGCAGTAGGAGGTGCGTATAGGTCGTCCATGGCTAGAGCAGCCATGGATTCTAGGGGATTTGAGGTCGAAGAGGGGTAGGCGGCGATTATGGTTTTGAGAGCATTTAAAAGAGTTTGAGAGAAGAGAGGAATTAGAGGCGGCGTATCTGAAAGAATGGGGTAGGGTTTGGGGGTTATTTGCAATTAAAAAGGAAGGGAGAGATCTGGGCCGCTGATCAAAATGATCAACGGCTCAGATTTTAAAGAACCGGGCGGGTTCGGGTAATTGAATCAGGGGTCGGGTTGGCATGGTAGTTGGGATGGGCAATTTGGGCTTGAATTTGGGGGTGAATTGGGGTGCAAAAATAGGCTGAAATTGCAACACAATTAAGGCTAAATCGTAAACCATTTTTCCCATTTTTATTTTATAAAATAGCAATAATGATTCTAAAAATAAATTACAAGTACTGGGTAAACAAATATTATATAAACTATAGTTTAAAAATGTTGGGATTGATTTTATAATTATAAAATGTTATCAATTACGAAATAGGCTATAATTGCAATTATATGCAATTTAGCTTTAAAAATGCCAAATGAATTTGTAAAAATGTGCAAAAATCACCTTAATTATATTTTGGTATAAATATGAGGATAAAATAAGTTATTCACCAAAATGATAATTTTAGGAATAATTATCGGATTTTATGGTATAAAAAATAGGCAATAGCTTGGTTTAAAAAATCATTAAAAATGCCAAACTCTTGGGTGTGCATATATATGCACATATATGCTATTTTGGAAGTATTTTGGGTACAAAAATATATAGGAAAAAATTGGGTATCAACAGTTGCCCTTCTTTACCCGGGAAGGATGAAAGAGTTATCGGGTAAAGATATGATGGCCAATTTTGACCGAAAATGGCGATTTGAAAAGAATTTTGACTGAGCTTTGGTTTCTGAGCTACCTACATATCCCTGGTCTTATAGGAATCAGGCCATATGTAGTTCAGGAACCATTGACGAAATATGCCGATGGAGATTCGAAACGACAGACGCGATGTTTAAAGTGAGAGAGGTTTCTGAAATCGATAGGCTGCGGGAACCGGAGCGCGATCGCTCCTGCTGATATGGCCGTTGCCAGCCGACGTACCTGCAAGTAAAGAATACGAGCGTATATCATGCATAAACTTAAACATGATGCAAGTTCCCGTTGGACCATGAATGTTGTCCTTGGACGGTTAGGATGACGTCCTCGGACCATGATGTCTTGGGCCATGGAGCGCAAAATTAAAGGATTCACAGGCTATGAAATGATGTTCTCGGGCTGTGATAATGGTGCCTCTGAACCGTGATGGCTTTGAATAATGCTATGCAGGATATAAAGCGGGGTCCTCGGGCCATGGCATGGTGTTCTCGGGCTGTGAGTATGATGCCTCCGAACAATGATGCCATCGGATAGTTTGGCGATATTTCAGCCCATGAAATGCAAGGTTTGGCGGTATTTCAGCCAATGCAGAAGCATAAATGGCGATATTTCAGCCGAAAGAAATTTTAAAAAAAAAAGGCGATGTTTCAACCGATGCAAAAATGTAAATGGCAATATTTCAGCCGACAGGAATTTAAATAAAACAGGCGATGTTTCAGCCGATGTAAAAAGTAAAATGGCGATATTTCAACCGACAGGAATTTAAATAAAACAGGCAATGTTTCAGTCGATGTAATAAGTAAAATGGCGATATTTCAGCCAACAAAAGCATAAGTATAGATGATGATGGAGGTGAACTGGCGATCTTTCCGCCGATGTAGCATTTAAATAAAGTTTGGCGATATCTCGGCCGATTGCAAGATGTGAGGTGGCAATATTTCAGCCATGCGAGAAAAATAAAGTGGCGGTATTTCAGCCATGCAGGTAGAGGTAGAGCTTAACCTCGGAAGGTAGAAAGGTAGCCTTATGCAATGCAGGAAATGCAGATGGAGACAACGCTTAGTCTCGGAAGGCAGAAAGGTAGCCTTATGCAATGCAGGAAATGCAGATGGAGACAACGCTTAGTCTCGGAAGGCAGAAAGGTAGCCTTATACAATGCAAGAAATGCAGATGGAGACAACGCTTAGTCTCGGAAGGTAGAAAGGTAGCCTTATGCAATGCAGATAATGCAAATGGAGACAACGCTTAGTCTCGGAAGGCAGAAAGGTAGCCTTATGCAATGCAGGAAATGCAGATAGAGACAACGCTTAGTCTAGGAAGGCAGAAAGGTAGCCTTATGCAATGCAGGAATGCAGATGGAGACAACGCTTAGTCTCAGAAGGCATAAAGGTAGCCTTATACAATGCAGGAAATGCAGATGGAGACAACGCTTAGTCTCGGAAGGCAGAAAGGTAGCCTTATGCAATGGGATAAAAGCGAATAGTAAGTAGAAATTCTTATCTGATTGCTGGTAGCTAATTGTGATATTGCGGCTGCTGGAGATATCACGTGCGGATAGCAAATGCGAATGTGCATGACGGTTCAAAGCGATTGCGTAATATATTCGGTAATTTTGCGACTTGGGTGCTTGCATCCAAAGAAAATCGTGAGTTTCGTAAGAGGAGTAAAGGTTAGTTCGTTTTCCCTCCAGTCCTGGCGTTGCATATCATCGGGTAGCATTGCTAAACAGCGGTGGTTCGGACAATAGTTATGCATGATTTAGTAAACATATCATAAGTAAAAAAATAATTTTCTTTTAGCTAAACCAATGACTGTGATGTGGTTCGAGACATTGCAACCTCTCTTGCTTTGGAATTTTTAGGGTCCTTCTCAAAATTCTGCCCAAGTTTACTGGGCTGGCACTTCTGACGGATGCGCTGAATGACTGAAGAATCATCTTCAGAATTTTGAGGGTCCTTCTCAAAATTCTGCCCCAGTTTACTGCGGTGACATCCTTGGCGATGAGTGGCTGAAGACTGACTTCGGAATTTTGAGGGTCCTCCTCAAAATTCTGCCCCAGTTCCAAAATAGGGGGGAAATGAAATTTTTATTAAATTGTGACCGAACCCATAGGGCTGCCTACGTATCCCCTCTGAAACGGGAATCAGCTCAGGCGTAGTTCAAATTATATCATAAAGAAATCATACATAGTATCATTTCACTGCATCTGAGTTGATTGGCTTTGGCCAGACTTCTCCGTCCATTTCTGCAAGAATAAGGGGTCCCCCAGTTAGAACCCGATGAACCATGTACGGACCTTGCCAGCTGGGAGAGAATTTTCCTTTGGCTTCATCTTGATGTGGGAATATTTTCTTTAGCACCAACTGCCATGGTGTAAACTTCCTTGGCTTAACTCTTTTGTTGAAGGCTCTGGACATTCTGTTCTGATACAACTGACCGTGGCAAACTGCATTCATCCTTTTCCTATCTATATGGGCTAACTGCTCGTAGCGACCTTTCACCCATTCTGCACCGTCCAACTCTGTTTCTTGTATGACCCTCAAAAAGGGAATTTCTACCTCGGCGGGGATGACCGCTTCTGTACCATAAACCAACATGTAGGGAGTTGCTCCAGTCGATATGCGGACCGTGGTGCGGTATCCCAGTAAGGCGAATGATAACTTTTCATGCCATTGTTTGTCACTTTCGACCATCTTCCTTAGTATCTTCTTGATATTCTTGTTGGCTGCTTCTACAACTCCATTCATCTGAGGCATGTAGGTTGTAGAGTTCTTGTGTTTAATCTTGAATACCTCACACATTGCTTTCATCAAATCACTGTTGAGATTGGAGCCATTATCAGTGATGATTGACTTCGAAATTCCGAATCGGCAAACAATACGGTCACGGACGAAATCTGTCACAACTTTCTTGATCACTGCCCTGTATGACGCTACTTCAACCCATTTAGTAAAATAATCAATTGCCACCAGGATAAACCTGTGCCCGTTTGATGCGGCAGGCTCGATAGGTCCAATGACGTCCATCCCCCAGGCGGCGAATGGCCACGGTGAGCTTGTTGCAGTAAGCTCGTTTGGAGGCACCTTTATAATATCTGCATGTATCTGACAGCGATGGCACTTGCGAACATACTGGATACAGTCTGTTTCCATAGTCATCCAAAAGTAACCTGCTCTAAGTATCTTCTTTGCTAAAACAAAACCATTCATGTGCGGCCCGCAAGTTCCTGCGTGCACTTCGTCCAATAGTTTGGATGTTTCTTTTGCTTTGACACACCTCAATAAACCCAAATCAAGCGTCCTCTTATACAGGATTCCCCCATTGTGAAAGAAATTGTTGGATAATCTTCGAAGTGTGCGCTTTTGAGTAGCGTTGGCAAGTTCTGGATACTTTCCTGTTGTCAAGTACTCTTCGATGTCGTGGAACCATGGTTTTCCGTCCGCTTCTTCCTCAACGTGAGCACAATAAGCTGGCTGATCATAAATCCTTACTGGGATGGGATCAATAAAATTTGTGTCTGGATGTTGGATCATGGATGACAGAGTAGCCAATGCGTCAGCGAACTCGTTCTGGACCCTGGGGACATGCTGAAATTCCGTTTTTGTGAACCTTTTCCTTAACTCCTGTATGTGATGCAAATAGGGAAGTATCTTAGAGTTTTTGGTGGCCCATTCTTCTCGAACTTGATGTATGAGCAGGTCTGAGTCCCCGATCACTAGTAACTCTTGAATGTTCATGTCAATGGCCATCTTGAGTCCCAGGATGCAAGCTTCATATTCGGCCATATTATTTGTGCAAGGGAACCTGAGCTTGGCGGATACCGGGTAATGCTGGCCGGTTTCTGATACTAGGACTGCTCCTATGCCAACTCCTTTGAAATTTGCGGCTCCGTCGAAAAACAACCTCCAACCATCGTAGGATTCTGCAATATCTTCTCCTACAAAGGACACTTCTTCATCGGGAAAATACGTTTTTAGGGGTTCGTATTCTCCACCAATAGGATTCTCGGCAAGGTGATCTGCTATGGCTTGACCCTTGATTGCTTTCTAAGTCATGTAAACTATGTCGAATTCACTAGCAAGATTTGCCACTTGGCGAGCTTGCCAGTGGGCATGGGCTTCTGAAAGATATACTTCAGCGGGTCCGTCCTGGATATGAGATAAGTAGTGTAGGCACAGAAATAATGCCTCAATTTCTGAGCTACCCAAGTCACAGCACAACAGGTGCGCTCCAATAAATAATATCGGGCCTCGTACGGGGTGAACTTCTTACTGAGATAGTAGATTGCTTGCTCCTTCCTCCCTGTTTCATCATGTTGTCCCAGAACACAACCGAATTCTCCATCCAAAACCGTGAGATAAAGTAGTAGAGGCCTCCCTGGCTCGGGCGGAACCAATACTGGCGGTGTTGACAGGTGTTCCTTGATTCTGTCGAAGGCTTTCTGACAATCGTCAGTCCATTTAGTAGCAGCGTCTTTCTTCAGCATTTTAAAGATGGGTTCATAAATGACTGTGGACTGAGCTATAAATCAGCTGATATAGTTGAGTCTTCCCAAGAAACTCATCACGTCCTTCTTGTTCTTTGGCAGTGGCAATTCTTGAATGTCTTTGACTTTTGATGGGTCCAATTCTATTCCTCGACGACTCACGATGAAACCCAGTAATTTTCCAGTAGGAACCCCGAATGCACACTTGGCGGGATTTAGTTTCAGATTGTACCTCCTCAGTCTGTTGAAGAACTTTCTCAGGTCTTCCATATGATCAGTGGATTTCTTGGATTTGATGATGATGTTGTCCACATATACCTCGATCTTCTTGTGTATCATGTCGTGAAAGATAGTGGTCATGGCTCTCATATAGGTGGAGCCAACATTCTTCAACCCGAACGGCATCATTTTGTAACAATACATTTCCCATGGCGTGATGAAAGCTATTTTCTCCGCATCTTCCTCATCCATCCATATCTGATGGTATCCGGTGAAACAATCAACAAAAGATTGCAACTCCTGCTTGGCGCAATTATCGATAAGAATGTGTATGTTTGGCAAGGGGAAGTCGTCTTTGGGACTGGCCCGATTAAGATCCTGATAGTCGACACAGATTCTAACCTTCCCATCCTTCTTTGGTACTGGCACAATATTGGCTAACCATGTCGGATACTCCACTACCCTGAGAACCTTGGCTTTGACTTGCTTAGTAACCTCTTCTTTGATTTTCAAACTCATGTCGGGTTTAAATTTCTTGAGCTTCTGTTTTACCGGCGGACAAGTTGGATCTGTTGGCAGTTTGTGAGCTACAATGAACGTGCTGAGACCAGTCATATCATCATACGACCAGGCGAATATGTCCTCGTATTCCCTTAAAAATTCTGTATATTCTTCCTTTTCTGATGGCGACAAGTGAACACTGATGCGAGTTTCTTTGATATTTTCCATATCTCCCAAATTAATGACTACAGTTTCTTCCAGGTTAGACTTAGGTCTATTCTCAAAATTCTCAACCTCTCTGATGACCTCTTCAGGTATTTCATCTTCTTCTGAGTCTATGTCCTTTTGTTGCGTTGTTTCGTTGCAAGTCACAATCGTTGGTTCATCGTCAAAGTAAGTAATGGTGATGCCGTTTAAAATAGAGTAAATGATAGAAAAAATAATAAGAGCAATATATATGATAAATTGAAATGCTTTGATCAAATTCATAATTGTTTGAAACATCAGAGCTCTTTTCGAAATTAAAGACAATGCGGAAAGAAAATCAACTAGTAAAGTAGACTAAAATGAGATGCATGGTGCTTTTGTTTAGCCTTGCTACCCCGAAGACTTCCGGGCCCTGACGGTCCTCATTGACCAATTGTTGAGGCGGTATCCTCGGTTCACAGCTTGTATGAAAGGGCCTTCCTCCCCTTCCTCCTCGAAAAGAACACAGCAGTCCATATCATATCCTCCAGAAATAGATATTTCATGGCTGCCAACGCTTCATCTTCCTCTGACCCATATATAGTTTCTGCCGGTTGGAAGGTTTGTTCTAGGCTAGGTATCGGAAGCTCCAATGGATAGTAGGGACCGCGCCATGGTGGCGACCAGCTCTGGAATTCTTCCCAAGTATAACCGTACCCTAATCCAAATGTAGTACCATGCTTTTTTAGTTTGATGGGCTTAGTGATCCCCTGAAGATTTTTATCGAGTCCCTTTCCAGGCTTGTACCCACACCAATTCAGGATACTTTCGATCTTGTTGTCCCACCACTTATCCTTATCTACAGCGTTGACCCTTTCGATATGGTGGTATGTTTCTCCGCCTATTCTCCTTCTGCCCCTGATCATCAGGATGGTCTGGCGAATATATATGGGGTTACTACCATCGCCATGAATGATCACCTCTTGGTAATTCCATTCAAACTTTACTGCCTGATGCAGGGTCGATGTTATGGCTCCCACAACGTGGATCTAGGGCCGTCCTAACAGTAGGTTGTAGGATGTCGGGACGTCTATCACTTGGAAGTCGACGTCGGACCATGTTGGCCCCATTTGCAAGCACAGGCTGATTTTTCCGATGGTGGATCTCTGGGACCCATCGAAGGCCTTGACATTGATAGGCCCATCTTTGATCTTGTGCAGGCTTTTTCCCAAAGTTCTGAGAGTTATCAGCAGACAGATGTTGAGGCTTGATCCCCCATCGATCAGGACTCTAGTGATGAAATAATCTTCGCACTGCACGGTGATGTGCAATTCTTTTTTGTGGCTCAATCCTTCTGGCGGTAACTCATCTTTGTGGAAGGTTATTTTATGGCTCTCCAGCACTTGCCCCACCATATTCTCCATTTCACCCCTGGTTATATTGCTGGGCACATAAGCTTCATTCAGTATCTTCATTAGGGCATTCTTCTGAGCGTCTGAACTCTGCAGAAGAGCCAGGATAGATATCTGTGCTGGTGTTTTGTTCAACTGTTCAGCGACCAATTACTCCTTAGCCTATATTTTCCTCCAAAGATCGTCGGGCCCAGTTTCGATAGGCCGTCCTGGGCTTGCTTACTGGACTCGGCTAAGTGCTCTAGGGTGTAAACCCTCCCTGTTCTAGTCATTCCTTGCGCGGAAATTGTTTCTCCTGTCTTGGTCTTTCCTTTCCTCCTAGCTTCAGCAGAGTAATCCCATAGTATGGAATTTGAGTGGAATGGTGTTATGTCTGACATTACCACCGGAATAGGAACCCTTGGTGGTAACACAGCAACTTCAAAGGGTGTAGGTGCCTTTGGAACTCCAAATTCAACCTCGATTGGCCTGGGCGCCTTTATAGAAGGAGGCACTTCAAATTCAAGAGGTATAGACATATTTATTCACCATTCCTGGAGGGCTGATTCTGCACAACAATTGGGTTAAGTGTAACCGCCGGTTTCTTTGGTTCATCCCCTTCAGCAATCAAACCTATCGACCCTTTGGGGTCCCAGTCATCTTCGATCTCGATCATGTGAATGTCTCCACCTTTGTGGTCAGGTAGAGGGTTGTCACGAACATTAGGAGCATGCTCCTTTGCTACTATGACCTTATTGTCGATCAAGGTTTGAATCTTGTCCTTCAATAAACGGCACTCGTCAAGGGTGTGTCCCTTCATATACGCACAGGTCTTGTTGGGGTTGACCCACTGGGAGGGATTTTCTGGAGCTTTGGCTGGGATAGGAGTGACGTAACCAGCAGTTTTAGGTCTTTCATATAGTTGGTCAATTGGTTCAGCGATGGCTGTGTATTGTCAGGGAGGTTTGCGGTCAAAATTTGGCCTGGGCCTTGCGAAATTTTGACGGGTGGGAGGTTATTGGTAGCGAGAGGGTTGAGCGTTATAAGCTTGGTAAACAGGTGCTGGTTGAGAGTATCTGGGCGAGGTGGGTTGATATGTGAGAGGTGGAGAGGATTGGAAAACGGGAGGTGGATAGGAAGGTGCTGGTGCTTGGTAATTCGGGATGGGCTGATATGTAAGTGGAGGTGATGGGTATGTCTGGTATTTTGGTGGTGATTTGGCTCCTTGTGCGACCATTACGACACTTACATCCTTCTTTTTGGACGTGACACCGGTCTGTAAAGCCTTATTGGTGGCCTGCAATGCTTCAAGATTTGTAACCATACCATTCTTAATGCCCTATTCGATTCTTTCTCCAAGTTTGATGATATCAGAGAACTTTTGACCCTCGATCAGCATCAACCTTTCATAATATTGGGGATCCTGAGCCCGAACGAATAATCTATTCATTTGCTCTTCTTCTAGGGCCGGCCTGACCTTTGCAGTTTCTGACCTTCAACGAGTGGCATACTCGCGGAATGTTTCGGTGGGTTTCTTCTTCAAATTATCTATATAGAATACATCCGGTGCATTCTCTATATTGAATCGAAATCTATCCATGAAATCCGATGCCATACCTACCCAACTCGTCCATTTCTTGGGGTCCTGGTTGATGTACTAGGATAGTGCATCTCCTTTCAGGCTTCTCATGAAGAGCTTCATGCGGATCTTCTCATCCCTTCTAACTCCAACCAACTTATCGCAATATGTCCTCAGGTGGACTTAGGGATCTCCTGTTCCATCAAACATTTTGAACTTGGGAGGTTTGTACCCCTCCGGAAGTTCAACATCTGGCTGGATGTATAGGTCTTCATAATTTAACCCTTCAATACCTTTGGTACCTTCCACGCCCTGAACTCGGCTGGTTAATTTCTTGAGTTTTGTCGCTAAGTTCCTGATAAGGGAGTCTTTGTCATCAGACTCAGGTGCATTTGAGATTGGTTGGGTGTAGTGGGGTACAGTATCCACAAAAATAGGAGTGTTGTGGAGATGGTCATTTGTGGCGTTCAGTGGCTCGGGAATGAGTAGTGGAGTGTTGTTGGGAGTGTGGCATGTGTTGCAGTGTTGGGTATGAGTGGGTTGTATCTGTGGTTGTGGGGTGTTTTGTGGAGGTGCGGGATTCTGGGTGTTGACATCAGGAGCGGTGAGGGAAAATGATAGGTTCGCCAAATTCCGAACCTGATCCAATTCTTCTCGGAATTTCAACAGCTTTTGCTCCAGTTGTGTAGCAGTTTCCTTAGCAACCGGGGTACCCTGAGGAATCTCAATCTCCTTTCTGGCACTTGGATCTCCCATTCTACCTTTGTTCTTGTTCCGGATATGACTCGGAGGAGGAGGAGGTGGAGGGCCCTTGGATCTGGTGGAGTATGACGATGGTGCCAGAATGCACGAACTAACCTTTGGGGAGGGGAATAAAAATAAAAGAAAAACAAAAAAGGTAACAAGTTAGTGTGGGTCATGAGGAAAAATATTGCAGTATTTAAACACGTTGTGCGAAAAAATGTAAATCGCGTCCTAATTTTGGTGCCTCGTTGTGCCCGAGGTAGGCCTGGCAACAAATAGTTTTGGAGAACTTACAATGCTAAATGCCTCATTTTATTGATAAAAACAAGACGAATCTAAAACGACTCTAAACAATGGAAAGTAAAAATATCACTAGTGGCCATTGGCCTAATTACATCATTAAAATAAAAGACTCCTACTACTTGGTCCCAGAAGGACCTTCCTCAGATTTGGCATTTTCGTCTCCCTCGAACAGCTCTACCAACTCGCGTAGCCCTATCAGCAAATAGGCTCGGGCCAAATGTCTGCCTGCATTTCCTTCAGCGTTTTGACAGTCTTCAATCCTCTTGATGAACTTTCCTTCCAGCTCTACTAGACCCCGCTCCAAATACCCTAACCGATTATTGGCGCTGATAGCCATACCTTTCCACTCCTCAATCAATTTCTGATAGGCTTCTTATATTTCCCGATGCTCACTTTCACATTCTCGAATTCTCTTGCGTAGTTGATTATACTTAACCCGTGCTTCAGTGTGCTCGTCAATAATTCTGTGACCTCGAACGAACCCAGGCTGACCCATGCCATTATCTTCCAACCAACCCGAATAGTACGGCACACAACTGGTGTGATACCTGTCTAGCTCAATGGACTCTTTCCCCAAAACGATTTTGCAATGCCACAATTGCTGAGCTTGGCACCTGTGAGGGCTATCGTCGTCCTGGAAATCGGCCCTGAGGTGTCTCATTTTGGCGACCCTTGGTATGATTTGCTTTCTTCCAGCCTGCCTCATGGCTCGGAGAGGAACGTAGGTATAAGTTCCTCTCAAACCAATCGGTATGAGAAATGGTGCATCTCGGGATCGAACAATGAATTCATCCGTGGGGAACCACTCAAACATCCATTGTACCTGGTCTTCTTTTAGATTTTCAAACAATTCTACCCATCCTCTAGCGTCCTCTGGCTGAGCGAACATTTTAGGCGTATAGTTCATGCGCTTTGGCTGGTGGAAGGCGATGTGATCATCCCAATCTCTGCGTAGGATCTCTTGGCGGTATTCTCCTTTCTGGAGGTGTTCCATAAGCCAAAGCTGAAGTAACAAGTTGCAGCCCTCAAAATGACTGCCTTGTTGTTGACAGTTATTCAAAGCACGGTATATCTCGGCGACGATCATGGGCACTATGCTGAAAGTTTGTCCCCCAATCCCTTCCATCAAAGTCTTGGTTACCATGACCAGTCTGGTGTGGATCCTAGCCTTCTTCATAGGGAACACGGTCATCCCCAAAAAGAAAAACATGAAAACGAAGACCCTTCTATGGATATGTCCCAATGAGGTGATGACAAACTCATCTGAATAGGTGCGGTATGACTTGCTATGGCCGTACCTATCGTATAGGTAGTCAAATGGGATGTAAGAGTCTTTCAAACAAGTCAAGTCTGGGTTTTTCTTTAGTCCCATCATCTTAAAGAAACCCCTTCCTTTGCGATTCTCTAGCATAAGCAAACTCGGAGTCTTCCCAGGAATTCCAGCTAAACCTCCTATTTCTTCAAGTAAAGGAGTCATTTCAATGTCCCCAAAGCAGAACACGGACTTGTCACTATCCCAGAACAATGTCGCAGCCTCTATGATTCTGTTGTTAGGCTAAATTTCTAGAAGAGAAGGCAGATTCCCTAAGTACTTGCGGACGAGTGTCTGATCACTAGAATGGAGGTCGTTCCACCAATTCAGCAGCCTTGGGTGAATGTTGGTTACCATACCAAATCTGGGGATTTCGTGCCTTATTTTCTGCAAAATAAAGTGTTAGGCCCTTACCCCCACCAGACTCGGCTATTTAAACCAATAATTAGCATAGAAAGCACTTAAGTTCTCCAAATAAATGCACAGAACATGGAGGTGTCCGTTTGGGTTTCCAGGAAACCCGGTGGACTTCGGACAAGGCTATCTTAATGAGTCATTATGTGGTCAACATAACTGACTCAGCTAGGTTTGACCATGATGCATGTACAGTTTAAATGGAGTAAGGTTTCTATTAGGGTTTTAGACAGGTACACTTAAGCAGACAACTCAAGAGGGAAAGGAACGGAACCGTCGACTGCACCGCTGATCGATTGGTTTTACCGCAAATGCCTTTTCCAAATTTAAAGGGTGATACTATTGGAAGAGTGCAACTACTCATTATAAGCGTTGCTATAGTATTTGTTTGGCACGAGTGGAATATGATATTGAAAATGCAGTTGACAAGAATGAATAATGTTGACATGTATTTTCACGTTCATACAATAAAGTTTACAACGATTGCTCGAAAAAAAATTACAACAGTATTGAAAAAGCGGTAAATGAAAGTAATTAAAGAAAAAGAAACAAAAAAAACAAGTCAGTTTCAAATAAAGGCATTAAACAAAAGCAGTAAAAGCAAGCAATAAAGTCACATATAGCATGCAATGGTAAAAAGCCAAAAGAATCCCCAGCGGAGTTCGCCATGTTGTCGACACCCCCCTTTTCCTCGCATAATCGGATCGGGTTTACTACATTTGGGAAGACAACTCTATTCCTGTTTGGGAATTGGTTTTTGGATTTTTGGAGAGTCGCCACCTAATGATTATAGTGCATTAGGACACTTTCTAGAAGAATTAAAGATGAAAACCAGAGTTTGGATAAGGGCTCGAAATTATCTCGAGGGGAAGGTGTTAGGCACCCCTCAAGATCCACTAGTGTGGTTCCCGGCCATGCTACAATTGTGACTTTAAATGCAAACATGAATAAACAAGAAAGTATTGCAAATAAGAAGCATAAAATGAGTGCTGAAATTCAGGAAGGAAACAGTTTTGTAAAAGAGATATGCAAGTAAAGGGAAGGGGTCAAACAATTGGTGCAAACAACTTAGAAAGAAGTGTAAGAAATAGAAGTTGAAATAGCCTTTAAAAATCTGAANGTCCCCATCCTATTAGTCCCAGAGGCAAATGGATTACTAATCCTAAAGGAAAGGGGGCTTAGGGCTTTTAGAGGTTTCAAAGGATAAAATGCTAAGGCGTCAACCAAAACAAATAGTTGCAGACAGAAATGGGATACAGACAGGCAAGCAAGGCTCAAATATGCCTCCATAAATCATCAAAAACACAGAGTTTAGCATGTCTTTCACGTACTGATTTTGGTCTTATTTAAATAAAGCGACGAGCGGACTGGTTCAACGCATATTTTTAGGCAAAAAGTCTATATTAGACTCGAATGCAGTTGTCTGAAAACTGATCAGATTGACTTAAGTGTTAATTAGAACTAGGTGTGACATATACTGATTTTAGAAACAGATGCACAAACTGACAGGGGTTACTGATTTTAACGGGACAATACGAGTTTAACAGGTAGTATTATCTCTATTTAGATTCGAAACTTCCTAAGGGCATGCTTTCTACATGAATAATGATTTGGACACCCTTCAGACATTAACAACATCCTAGGAGCATGGCCTCTGCATGCAGTTTTCATTATTATTTATCTACAAATAGTTTGCCTAATGTCATTTGCAGAATGCAGCCGTTTGGTAGACCATGTTTTATATGAAATTGCGGAACAATTAGGAACTAACCTATATGCAGGACATCTATGCGTGTTTGCAGGAATTAAGGATTAAACCTATGAGCATGATTTCTAGGCGTGAGTTTTGCAGAAATTAAAGTTTAAAAATCTATAGGCATGATTTCTAGGCGGATATGCATAAGAAAGTTGAAAACCTATAGGCATGATTTCTAGGCGGATATACAGAGATAAAAGAAAATTTAAACCTATAGGCAGGATCTCTAGGTGCGTTTGCAGAAATAAAAGAAAATTTAAACCTATAGGCAGGATCTCTAGGTGCGTTTGCAGAAATAAAAGAAAATTTAAACCTATAGGCAGGATCTCTACTCTTGGTGCAGAAAGTAAATCCCATCCCCCTTTTTTTTTACTAAGTTCCCCGAGTTTATACAAGTTATTACAGCCCCAAAAGAAATAAACTGGAATTAAAAAAAAAATACATCAGAAAACTTCAGCTATATCCAAGCAGCCTAATTCAAACTTAATGCCTAATAATATGAGATTGAGCCACTTCCGAGATCCAAATTTCCAAGCCTTCTCTCATCTAGGTTGTTTCAGAGATCAAATTAGTATAAGACTCCCCTTTAATCAGGGGATTCTTGTTCAAACGGATGCTAACAGGATCCAAATAAGGAAAGGGAGAATAGGCCTTGTAAATAGAATGGATGTTGCCATAAAAGAAGCAGTAAGGTAATACAATACATATTTAAGTCTAAGTTCAGGATTGTACTTATTTTTGGAAAGGGTTTAGTAAGGCCAAATAAAGAAAGAGGATCAATTAACCCTTGACAGGCGAGTAAAAATCAGAATTTCATGAAAGGAAAAGTTTGAAATCAATTACGAGCTTGAAAATCAATTACAGAAGGGACTCAGTATATAAATGAATCCACAAGTGATAATCATGCGAGGCCAAGCTATGGCAACAGAAAACAGCATACAGTAATAGTATAGAGCAAACATTCGAAACAGGCTAGTTAGGTCTCAGTGGTTTAGTAATAGAGAAAAGGGTCAGGAGCGTGCAAAGAGCCGAGTGAAAATCATAGTCGAGTTTGACAGGTAGCAAGAACTCGGAACAAAAAGAAATCACATAAAGGAAAAGAGATGTTGAAGCAAAAGAATCAAATTGTGCAATTTTAAACAGACGATTTGCACAAACAAACTCAAAGGACTTGAATAGGCCCCAAAGAACTAGAGTTTTCGAAATCAGTCGAGTTTAGAGGAGATAAGCAGATAAACACACAAACAGTCTCAGAATCTCAAATAAACCCTAAAAATTAGGGTTTTCACCACTTAAGCAGTAAATCAAACGAACACTAACATGTAGACTCAGAAACTCAAACAAATCTCGAAAATTAGGGTTTTCAATACCAACTAGTCCTAGAGATGCTAAGCAGATGAATTGAACAGACTCAGAAACCCTAATTTAAAAACAAAGGGTTTTGAGAAAGGAAATTTGGGGAAAATGCTTTAAACGTCACATATAGCATAGATCTAGCACAGATCTAAACGAATAAATGAAAAAGAACCTTGAATAGGCTAGGGTTTCTGAGAACCCTAAAGGACGAGAAAGGCTTGGAAAATATGAGACCAGATCTGAGTCGATAAGGTCGGAACCAGGCTCATGAGGCTAAGATATGCCGGAACACGGCCGAAGATGGCTAAAAACCTTGAATCGACGAAGGTCTGGGTGAAGATCCTCGAAGACTAGCCTCGAATCTTCAGGCATCAAGCAAGTGAGAGCAGTAGGAGGTGCGTATAGGTCGTCTATGGCTAGAGCTGCCATGGATTCTGGGGGATTTGAGGTCGAAGAGGGGTAGGCGGCGATTAGGGTTTTGAGAGCGTTTGAAAGCATTTGAGAGAAGAGAAGAATTAGAGGCGGCGTATCTGAGAGAATGGGGAAGGGTTTGGGGGTTGTTTGCAATTAAAAAGTAAGGGAGAGATCTGGGCCGTTGATCAAAATGATCAACGGCTCAGATTTTAAAGAACCGGGCGGGTTCGGGTAATTGAATCAGGGGTCCGGTTGGCATGGTAGTTGGGCTGGGCAATTTGGGCTTGAATTTGGGGGTGAATTGGGGTGCAAAAATAGGCTGAAATTGCAACACAATTGAGGCTAAATCGTGAATAACCACTTTTCCTATTTTTATTTTATAAAATAGCAATAATGATTCTAAAAACAAATTACAAGTACTGGGTAAACAAATATTATATAAACAATAGTTTAAAAATGCTGGGATTGATTTTATAATTATAAAATGCTATCAATTACACAATAGGCTATAATTGTAATTATATGCATTTAGCTTTAAAAATGCCAAATGAATTTGTAAAAATGTGCAAAAATCACATTAATTATATTTTGGTATAAATATGAGAATAAAATAAGTTATTCACCAAAATGATAATTTTGAAAATAATTATCGAATTTTATGGTATAAAACATAGGCAATAGCTTGGTTTACAAATCATTAAAAAAATACCAAACTCTTGGGTGTGCTTATATATGCACATATATTCTATTTTGGAAGTATTTTGGGTACAAAAATACATAGGGAAAAATTGGGTATCAACAGTACCAAAAGATATCTTATGTGATAATGGTCCTTAGTTTATAGGAACTCAAATCATGGAATTTTTTCAAAGTTGGCATATTAAAAGGATTACATCTACACCTTATCATCCGGTGGGTAATGGGAAAGCAGAGTCAACGAACAAGGTTATTATCAATAATTTAAAGAAGCGTTTACAAGAGCCAAAAGGAAATTGGCCAGAAGTGTTACCTGGTATTTTATGGGCATAACGCACAACAACAAAAACAAGTACGGGAGAAAAACCATTTTCATTGATTTATGGAGCAAAAGCTTTGATTCCAGTTGAGATAGGAGAACCAAGTACAAGGTTTACACATGCAACAGAAGAGTCTAATGATGAAGAAATGCGTGTAAGCCTCGATTTACTTGAAGGAAGAAGGGAAGCTGCATTAGTAAGAATGGCAGCACAAAAGCAAGTCATAGAATGGTACTACAACCGGAAAGCACGCCTCAAATTTTTCAAAATTGGGGACTTTGTGCTCAAAAAGGTTTTTCAATCTACAAAGACAACTAATACGGGAAAATTAAGTCCAACATGGGAAGGACCCTATATGATCTGTGGTATTGCAGGCAAATGAGCATATGAGTTGGAAACAATGGATGGCAAAGTACTACCTTCACATTAGAACGTTGTTCACCTGACGAGATACTATTTCTAAGGAATACCCACGGTCAGGCACTCATCTTTTAAAGTTTTTTTTTGAATTGCTAAAAGTTTACTAACGATTTTAGATGATAGGCAAAAAGCTAACCCGTACTAAATGATAAGTCACGACCTGTAAGGCACATGGAATAAACTAAAATTCCTGGCCTAGGGTTAAAATTATATTGATAGAAATACAAATGGGTTAAGCAGTCTTCATCTAAAATTGCACCTCCGAGTCCCGTATGTTTTTTCTTTTCAGGAAAAAGACCAAATGAGAGAAATAATCAAGTGCTCGAGGCTTCATACTTCAACGCTCAAACACTTGGGGGACTACATAATATACACGAGTATGTGTATAAAGAAGGCAAAGAAGATTGAGGAAAAATCAAGCCTGAAAAAGTCAAGTGCAGAGTAAAAGTCATGAAGGCACGAGCCAAGGCTAAAAGAAAACCTTACTGTAGTTAGGGTAAAAGCTATGTACTAAAACAGGTTATAAAGAAAAACCTTGTGTTTATTGTTCTGAAACGGGTTAGAAAGAAAAACCTCGTGTTTATTGTCAAGTGTTTTTCTTAAAAATCTGTTACAAGAAAAACAGTTACGAGAAAGTTATAGATGTAATTCAAATTCATGTAAAGCATTATTCAAAACTAGACAAAGTTCAAATAAAACTTGTCAATGTTATTTCAAAAGAAACATGTGTGTTCCTATTTCTTTTATCATATGTTAACAACATTATGAAGTTGAGACGTCTTCTTCATTAAGTGTCGATTATAACAGGCCCTCTTTTATAAAATTCATGTTTAATTTAATTATTCATAAAGTTAGAAGAAGCATTTTCTAAAAGAATAAAAATGCAAATTATTTTTTAAGTCCTTAAAAATAAAGGCAAGAATAAAGCAAATAGAAGTTCAAGATAATAACATGAAAACTTCTTAATACTAAAAATCTTAAGACTAAGTACGAACTTAGTCGAAAAATTACTAATTGTTTATACAGATTGCCCCATGAAAAGACTTGGGGACTTGTGTTTTCCAAAATAAACCCTCAAACGAAACCAAGGGTTTTTAACATAACCTTCCAAAAAGGTACCTACAAAAAAGAGAGAATTCAAACTCTTTAAATTTATCACTAAGAAGATGAGGGAACTGAAGAAGGTGCATCAACGGCAATGGGCTCAACTTGGGCAGGTGCATCAACAGTTGCGGCTTGATCTTGACTCACAGCAACAGGCTCGACAGGGCTTGGAAGAGTTGGGATACCCATATCAACTTCAACATTCACAGAAGCTTCAGCCACCGGAGAAGGAAAATCTTGAGTTTGTTGAGCCTTCTCAATGGTTTCATTGATCTTAGACAACTCAGATTCTATGTTGAAATTTTCTTGGCCAACTTCAATCAGGGTATCACGACGTGAGTTCAGAAACGCCCAACTTGCGTCAATAGCAGATTTCTCTTCAAGGGTCTCATAATCTCTTGCCCAATCAGCAATCTCATTCTTTAGCTCCTCATTTTCAGTCAGGGCAGAGTTGTAAGAAATTTTAAGAGAGGCATGGGAGCTTTCTAAAGCACACACTTTATCAGAACAGACTCAAAGGTCTTCTTATGCTTGAGTTAAGCTTTGCACGAGCTCCCCAGAGTAAGTCTCTTTTTTTGACTCAAGAGAACTACTACCGGGGCTTTAATGGACTCAATAAGAGGAACATAATGACGGTGAGACGCCTCTGCTTTGTCACCAAAAATTTTGCGTCTTCGAGCTCAAGGTCTTGTCACCAAAGAGCCCCCATCTTCCTCTTCTTCGTAATCTTCTTCTTCAATGGCTTTTCTCTTCGACGAAGAACCCAAGACTATTTCTTGAGCCCTTTCCAAATAGATACGAGTTCCTGAAGAGGCACAAGAAGCCACAAATGCCTCGGCACTAATTCCTCGAATAGCAAATCCTGATAAAAATATGGATTGAAATTAGAGCCATAAAGAGAAACATATGCATGAAAGATGAAACAAAATAAGAAGCTCTTACCATGAGTCTTTACTTTCCAACCAAAACGGTTAGAAAGTGTCTTCCAAGACCTCCCATCCATTGGTGCGGTCTTCAGTAATCTGTCTACCCAGCCACGGAAATTGGGAACATCTTTCACAACTCCCATGGTTGCTAAAAAAAGGAAAAAGAAAAGCAAAATTAGAAAAGTTGATAAATTTGAAGGAAAAAAAGCATGAACAGGATAAAAGAATTACGTGCAAAGTTCCACTTCTCAAGGAAGGGAACGTTATATTCACCCACTAAACTAGTAGTGGGGGCAGCAACAAACCGGGCATACCAGCCATGGTCCTTGTCATCCTCAAGGCTCACCAAAACCCTCTTACTCCTGGCTACTAGTGCGAAAACACCATTGCAAAAAAGCCTAGGGGAGTAAAGATGGATTAAGTGAGGGAAAGTAAAGGGAACACTAGCTAAATTAGTTAAATGCCTTAAACAAGCAACAACCCTCCATATGATTGGGCCAATTTGACCCAAACTAACATCGAAGAAACGACAAAAATCAAGAATGACCGGGTCAACAGCTGGTTTGAACCCTAA
The DNA here is from genome assembly GCA_026770625.1 of Nicotiana glauca. Taxonomy (NCBI): domain Eukaryota; kingdom Viridiplantae; phylum Streptophyta; class Magnoliopsida; order Solanales; family Solanaceae; genus Nicotiana; species Nicotiana glauca. Next base: position 100,581 of record MU693493.1, read on the forward strand.
GGTGAAAGGGTATGTATAAACAAAAGAAAACCCCATCAAGTAAGAAGTGATTCTCTGATTTGGGTTAGGAATAATAATAGGAAAGTCATCACTCCAATGGAAATCTTTACGAACTACAGGAGCCAAAATTTTTGTAATTTGAGTGGGAAAAGCATCGACACGATCTAAAGTAGAAACCTGATTCCTAAGAGATTCCCTGTCATGATAAAAAGACAATTCCGTAGGGACTATCTCTTCTACTAAAGGCTCACATAATGGTTCAGAGGGTTCTTTACCCCTAGAGAAAGATTTTTGAGAAAGGGAACCTCTGGTTCTAGAAGAAGGACCAGAACTAGGAGATAAAACAGAAGAGCCTTGTGCAGATCCCTAACTACGGTGTCTACCTCCCCTTTTGCCCCTACTAAGAGCACTAGGGAAGGTATCAACGATGGAAGCCCTTCTAGGGTTAGGATTCGATGAAGACATAATGAAAAAGGATGATACAAGGAAGAAAACGAACAGAGATTTGAGAAATAAAGTGTTCAGTAAACTTTATGAGGTAAAAACAAAGAAGGAAGTTATATTTATACTGATGAGCAACCGTCAAAGGGAAGAGTGCAATGATGGAAGGACCATAATAATGATAACTGACACTTCGTAAACAGGAAAGACGAAAAGAAAGCCTAAAAAGTGCTGCAAAACTGCAGAACCAATAGGAAGGTTACACGTGTAAAAACGCATTAAATGGAAGTGACAATTGAAGCGTCAATTCTGTCACAACATTAATGGTGACAAAAGTTCCTATTTTAATGAAATCCACTTCCCAAATATTTAATTGATGAATAAATGGCAAGTGGGGGGACTATCTGTATTGGGAAAATTGAGTTTACATATTAAAGTAGTATGGAGATGACGTGTCGTGACACGTAGGCTGGTCAAATGGTCAAAGAGTTACAACTAGCCAAGAGGCAGGAGTGGAAATGGATGCGATCAAAGTCAAAGGAAGAGGCACAGGCAGTTATTCAAGGGATTCAGCGCTTGTACCTATTCAAGGCATTTAAGTTCGAGAATCAAGAAGGATCAAGGGAATGAATCTGACAGCACATGAAGGTCCAAATACGGTATTTAATAAGCATTAAATGCTAGAAACGTTAGAAAATCTATCTTAAATGTAATGATTATGTAACGTAGCATTCAATGTCATTAATTGCCCGTAATAGCCTTATTATGACAAAGGCAAGACATATATCTCAAAAATAGCTATAAAAAGGAGAAGGCTGAACAATTGTAGGGACACGAAAGATCATCTGAATATACTTTGGTTTACTTATTTTATTCGATTATATTCTGGCTATCCAAATTTCCTTCTTTTATACATTCTTACAATTATCAGTAACATGTGTTCTTCTAAATTATAGCTTTAGTCAAAATTCTATTTTTTGGTTAAACAGTACCTATAGGTGTTCATGATTCAGTTTTGGTCAGTTTTTCTTTAAAAAGAAATTAAACCAGGTAAGTCATTTTTTCAAATATTAGAGCCAAACCAAACTAATTAAGTCGATTTTTTATCGATTCAATTTTTGTCGGTTTTTCAGTTTTTTCGGTTATTTATCGGTTTTTTCTTAAGTATGAGACATACACTACCAAACGCATATTCCGTCGACTATATTTTCAACATAACAATATCAAATCAATTTCTCTTTGAGAAGTTTACCATTTACCAAGATATATTAATGATAATTGAATCAAATAGTGATGAATAATGAAAGTGCTCAAATAAAAGTCTTGTACTTAGCAAAAAAAAAACTACCAATCAAACTAGAATGTAAAGGCAAAGAATTAGATGAATATAATAGCAAAGAACTAGACTAAAAATACAAATGACTAATATGTACCATAAAATTTTAGAAACTTTATATAAAAATATATACATATATAGGTGTAATAATAAATTTAAATAGCTACTTTTACAGTCGGTTTGGTTTGGTTATTTTTTTATTAAAACCAAAACCAAACCAATTTTGATCGGTTTTTAAAATTCAAAACCAAACCAAACCAAACCAAAAAAGTATCAGGGTTTTTTCGGTTTGGTTCGATTTTCGGTTCAGTTTTTCAGATTTTTTAAACACCCCTACCAGTACCCACGACTCAAAATTTCCTTGCCAAGCTACATGAAATAGATTTCCAGAAGTTCACAGAAAAATTATTGCTAATTGACCGAAGTGAGAAGCAAAAATATTCTGATAAAGACATTCCTCAGTAATATCATCATGACTCTCGAAATCATGTGTGGTAGCAATACCAAACCAAATACAATGAGTAGTGGGGTCCTGAGCTAAGCCTTAGCTAAATCTTGGAAATCGTAATGCCATAATGCTTTTCAAATCCTCCTAGCCATTATCCCCGGTCATCCACCCAACTGCTTACACTAACAACTTTGTTTGGATGGTTGTTACTCATTGTATCGTATTGTATTGTTATCCCAAGTAATATAATGTTTGTTTTGATTGTTTATTTAAAATTGATTGTATCGTATTGTTAAGTGCATTGTTTCGGAACAACCAAAACCCCTATTTTATGAAACAACTGATTCGGTGTGGTGGGACTGTTTCTTATTTTTTTTTCAATTATGCCCTTACTTATTACTCCATAATTCTATTTTTTTATTTAATTATTTTTTATTTTAACTCCAAATCTCCAACTTATCGACCTACTTTGTCTTCTTCCATCCTTTTTAGAGTTGGTTTGCCCCATTCGTTTTATCCAAGTCTCCGTTCAATTCTTTATCTCTTTCATCGTTTTAATTTTTTTTGTTGCTAATATTAGTTACAAGTTTTTGCTCTTGTTTCCAAGCTACGTAAATTAGTGATGAATTAGTAGAAAGATATTTTCTTAAATTATTTTTATATGTAATTCTTGATAAATTTTATTTAAATAATTGGGAAATTTTAGTGAATTTATTAATTACAGTACAATACGATACAGTCAAACCAAACAACAAACGTCAAACGATACAATCTATTCAAACAGTGTATCGATAAAATGATACAATATAATAAAATACAATACAGTATAATACAATATATTATAAAACAATGGGTAATAATGATCCAAACATAGTGTTAATATAATCAAGAAATATACGATATATATTTAATATATGTATAATATGTATATAACCATGTATACAACAACAACAACAACCCAGTATAATCCCACTTAGTGGGGTCTGGGGAGGGTAGTGTGTACGCAGACCTTACCCCTACCCTGGGGTAGAGAGGCTGTTTCCAAATAGACCCCC
>MU693495.1:24212-40521 GCA_026770625.1 Nicotiana glauca
ACTTGGTTGTATAGGATATTATTCAGATGTTTAGAGGCTCAGACTTGTGACACCAGATCTTGTTGGGCTGTTATTTCAGTTGTTTTGATTTCCGCACTCTTATCATTATTATGAAATCAGGATATTTTACCTAAATCAGAAATTTTGAGTTAATAATTATATTGGTTAACGGGTAATGGTCGGGCTTGCCTAGCAATGTGTTGGGCGCCATCACGACCGGGGTTTGGGTCGTGACACCATGATAGAAAATATATAAAATATCAGGGTCTTGGATACCATGATGTGGGCATTTTATTAACATTACTGCTAATCTTTCCCTTGCCCGGAATACAGATTCAGTCTATGTTTGCATAAAATTATTGATCTCTTACTTCATTTTAATATTTTTTGCAGGTGAAAAATATTTATTAAGAAATTTTTGGGTCATTTGGTCCCGTGTTATAATGTAACCTCTTGGTAAAATTTGCAACCATATTTTGGCTTCACCTTTTAATAAAAAAAAGGAAAAAGCCGCAACCTGATAACATCTGTTGCGACTCCATTATACCTGCAAGTTTCAACTAATTCAAGAAAATCAATTAAATGGGTGTGAGGATATTCACTCGCATCACCAGTAAACTGACATGACAGTTGAATAGTTTTAATCAAGCCTGTGCGGATTTCAAAGTTGTTTGCTGCAATTGGTGGTCTCCTCACACTTGATTCTCCTTCAAAATGATATGTGCTTGCATAATCTCTAAGTATTCTGTTACGCCGTAGAGCTACCTCATCAAACTATTCTTCTACTTGATGTGGCGGGAGTTGGTTGTTGAGTTCTTCATTCTCCATTTCTTGGCAAGCTATACTTTGAGGAGATGATATTTGTCCTTTCCTGCGCAGTCGATGAGATTTTTCAATTTCTGGGTCGTAATTCGCCAACTCTTTTGTAGAAGAGCGGGTCATAAACTACCTAAAACCCTTAAAGCAAAGGATTATTTTTTTGGTTGAAAGAAAATCAAACTTAGTTCCTAAAATAGTAGTGGTGACACCAAAAAGAAAAAAAAAGTATATAAAAATTAAAATAGTAGTAGTACTTAATATAACTAGTGATACTAATTAAAAACAAAAAATAAAATATTTTTTTAATGAAAAGAGCTATCTAATCCTAGAAATAATATTATGATACTGTAGAGTAAAATAAAAATTAAAATGATGAAGAAAGAAAATGATACGAAAACAGTAAGTAGTATTATTGTTAATAAGAAAAAACTAAAAAAAATGTTACTTGTATTAATAGTTACAGTAGAAATAATAATAATAATAATAATTATTATTATTATTATTAGTATTATTATTATTATTATTATTATTATTATTATTATTATAATAGTAAGTACCCAAATTAGTAAGAAAATAATTAATCTGAAGTAGATGTTGCTAATCCCCGGTAACGGCGCCAAAAAATTGACAAGTGTCTGGCGTGTGGATAAATTAAACTTGTACTCTGTCAAATTATAGTATAGAAAGATGTCGAACCCAGAGAGATTGGTTTATCTATTCTACAGACGTTTCTTGTTTTAATTACTATTTGAGAAAATAAAAAAGTGCTGAGTTGTAAATTAACTAACTAAAAAAGCATAAATAGAGTAGTGGAAAATATTTTGTTTTTCACAAATATATTAAAAAGGTGTTGGGATCTTGACTTCACTTAATATTTATATTATATAGTAGAATTATTATTTCTCAATTTCTATTTCTCAAAAATGTATAAATGCCTCTCACAATTATAAATATATATTATTACTCAAGTTGAATAATTAATTGCACTCCTCTCGGTATTACAAATTAATCTTCAAAATAGTAATATTAAAGAACCAGAAATATATGATTGAACTAAAATGCTCTTGATAGTAAGTCCCTTTCGGTTACCCTACTTGTTATAACTGATTATTACACCATTGCCTCTCTCGATTACAAATAAGTGTACAATTAATTATAACATAAAAAGAGATAGATATTACTGAATAAATATTAACATCTATTAATAGTACAATTAACTACATTATTTCTTCCGCCTCTCTCGATTACAGAATTAATAAAAAGTTAATATATAGTACAAGATAGATAGATGTTAATAAATTAAATAACATCTAACTTTAAAGTAAATAAAAGTTAAATAAATTTTAGCTCAAGCATGTGAATTTGAGAAATAATATCTACTAATATATAGAAATATTATGATCCGTCTTTCTGCCAATACAAGAAAAGTTACTCCATATTGGAACTGGTACTAACAATGGAAATATTCTTGTCCATTAAATAAGAAAATAGAAAAAAATATTCAAGAAGAATAATTTCCCCTATTTAATTAAAAATAGGAACTAGAGTAATTTCCGAAATTAAAATTTATTTAGAAACAACAACTAAACCACTATTGTGATTTACAATAAAAGATAGCTCGATACTAGTGAAAGAAATAAAACAGAGAAGCTTATTAAGAATTTGGTTTAAGACTTCTAACTCTAAGCTTTCTTTCAACTGTGATGATCTTTCTGATTGGTAAATACCTTCTTATATAAGAGAAAAAATTATGATGATCTTCTCGATTTGGTGCTGGTAAGTTGGATTTGTCAAGGCAAATCTGATTACTCATTTGCAAGTTGAGATTTTTGTCAGGTAAATCTAGATTTGTCATGTAACTGTAAATTTGTCCCACCAAGTTGAGATGTCTTCATGGTAAGTGTGGATTTGGTGCATCATCAAAGTCCAATGTCCTTTATGTGTTCATTTTCCTTTGCCAAATTATTTTTTCCATCATAACTTGCTCTTTTACTTCTTTGTAGTATTTTTCTTGAGGTTTTTCTTGCTTTGTACGACAATTCTTCTAAAATCATTCCTGCAAAATTTAGTTAAAAATATGGAAGAAACATGATAAAATTTATGCTTTTGCTGAGAAAAATTATATGGTTAAGATCAGGTAAAATACACTTATCAGAAGTACAAAGCCATCAGGGCCGGTAAAGATGCTCTCCAGACAAGGGCAGAACTGAAGGCATCCATACGCCTACAGTTCTTCCCTGAAAATGTTGAATACAATACATGGAGAAAGCTACAGGAGCTCCGCCAGACCAAATCAGTGCGGTACTATGTGTGAGAATTCTCCGCGCTCATGCTAAACATACACGACATGGAGGGGGGGAGGGACAAAGACAAGATCTTCACCTTCCTGGAAGGGTTGAAACCTTATGCCCGTGTGGAGCTACAAAGACAAAGGGTAGATACCCTACCCAAGGCGATCCAAGCAGTTGAATGCCTTGGGGGCTATCAAGTGGAAGCTCGAAAGGATAGGCCTCAGTTGCCTTCCCGATTCAGCAACAACACTGCGTCAAACAATAATGACCGGGGGAGAAAGCCTCCTTTAGGATGTCGTCATTGCAGTGGACCACATTACAACAATGAGTGCCCACATGCACAGATGAATGCCCATCAAGCTTTTTACGATAAGACCGATGACGAATCAGACGATGCAGACCAAACTGAACTAGTAGGTACCTTCAATCCAATAGTGGCTCCATTTCTGAGGCATTAGAAAAGACCAGTGCTGGTATCCGTAAGAAGAATGACCCATGTTCCAGCACCAATAAAGGGAAAAAGAAGGCGGATGAGGAGACTCCTCTTAAACAAGATATGACCTTAATGTTCGTTCAGATGAAGGTGAATGACAAGCCCATTCGGGCTATGATAGACACCAGTGCTACCTACAAATACTTAGCCTCGACTCAAGTAGAGATCCTTGATCTAGTTGTATGGAAAGGTAAAGGTCATGTCAAGGCTATCAACTCACCTCCCCATCCAATGGGTGGAATAGCCAAAGAGGTACTGGTGAAGTTTGGCCCTTACGAAGGAAAATTCAACCTGTGAGTGGTGATCATAGATGACTTCGAGGTGATAGTAGGGTTGGAATTCCTAAGGAAAACCAAAACCATGTCTGTACCATTTGCAGACATGCTACTGATGATGGGAACAAATGGGGCCAAGCCCTGCATTATCCCATGCATGCCCATGAAGATAGCCATTAAGTACATCTCGGCCTTGTAGTTGAAGAAGGGGGTCAAAAGAAATGAACCTACGTTCCTAGAAACCCTCTGCATTGAAGATATAGAACGCTCATCGGGTCCCACTCCTGAATCCATGAAGGAGCTACTACTGGAGTTTGAAGATGTCATGCCACAAGACATGCCAAAGCGGCTCCCACCTAGCCGCACTGTGGACTATGAAATTGAGTTGGTGCCGGGCGCGAAGCCATCTGCCCGGGTGCCTTACAGAATGTCATAACCCAAACTTACCGAGCTTCTGAGATAATTGACATAAATGCTAGATACAGGGATCATTGTACCCTCCAAGTCCCCATACGTGTCCGTTATTTTATTCTAAAATAAATATGGGGGTAGCATGCGAATCTGTGTGGATTATCAGTCTCTAAACAAAATCATCGTGAAGAATAAGTAACCTATTCTTCTAATAGCAGACTTGTTCGATAGACTGGGTGGTGCGACGGTGTTCACCAAGATAGACCTGAAGACAGGTTACTAGCAAGTTTGGATTACAGAGGGTGATGAACACAAGACAACCTGTGTGACAAGATATGGGTCGTACGACTTCCTAGTCATGCCATTCGGCTTGGCTAACACCCCAGCTATATTTTGCACTCTGATGAACCAAGCCGATGAGAAGGTCGTCTTCCATGTTTGCAAATCCATGAAGCAGCCCAATAGCACCGAGGTGTGTTCATTTGTGGACATTGTCACAGCTGTGATAGTGGGTGACACAAGTTCTATGATTAACATAGAGGATCCCCTTGAGGCCATGCTTTTAAATCTTGATGTCAATGAGGATGCTAGCCGAGTGGAGTGTGTCAATGCCTTGCATAAAATGGGGTCCTATTCTTATGAGCCGAGAAGGTTATCCTTGGACCTTGAAAATAGAAAGACGCCTCCAATAAAACCATCTATTGAGGAGCCACCGGTGTTGGAGTTGAAGCCACTTCCTCCACACCTCAGGTATGAGTTCTTGGGCTCAAATTCTACTTTACCACTTATTCTTTCTTCTTGCCTCACTAGCTTGCAGGTAGACGCCACTTTGGCTGTTCTCAAAAGGAGAAAGAAAGCCATTGGGTGGACATTGGCCGACATTTAGGGAATAAGACACGCGTTCTGCATGTACAAAATCATTCTGGAGGATAATGCAAAACCCTCCCTGGATCATCAAAGAAGAGAGGCAATGCAAGAGGTAGTGAAGAAAGAAGTGATAAAATGGTTGGATGCCGGGGTTATGTACCCTATCTATGATAGATCATGGACTTAACCGGTGCAATGTGTGCCAAAGAAGGGTGGGATGACTGTGGTGACAAATGACAACAATGAACTTATTCCCACTCGGACCATTACCGGATGGAGGGTATGCATGGACTACTAGAAACTGAATAAGGTGACCCGAAAAGATCATTTCCCTTTGCTATTCCTTGACCAAATGCTTGATCGCCTTGCGGGGTGAGCCTTTTATTGATTTTTAGATGGATATTAGGGTTATAATCAAATCTTAATTGTCCCGGAGGACCAAGAGAAGACCACATTCACATGCCTATATGGTACATTTGCTTTCTCCCGGATGTCGTTCGGGTTGTGCAATGCTCCGGAGACCTTCCAACGATGCATGATGGCTATTTTCACCAACATGGTGGAAGACATTTTGGAGGTCTTTATGGATGATTTTAGCGTGGTTTGTGATTCATTTGAAGAGTGTTTGGATAATTTGGATAGAGTCTTGGCCCGATGTGAAGAAATGAATCTCGTTCTTAATTGGGTAAAATGCCACTTCATGGTTGAACAGGGCATAGTGTTGGGTCACAAAATTTCTAAGCATGGTATTGAAGTAGACAAATCCAAGATTAAGGTGATTTCAAGTCTCCCTCCCCCCAATTCTGTCAAAGGGGTGAGGAGTTTTCTTGGACATGCGGGGTTGTACCGACGGTTTATCAAGGATTTTTCGAAGTTTGTGAGTCCCCTTTGCATGTTTCTAGAGAAAGATGCTAAGTTTGTGTTTTATGAGAAATGCATGGAGGCCTTCGAACTTCTCAAGCATAAGTTGACCACTACCCGATCATTACCGCACCATGTTGGAGCTTACCCTTCGAGCTCATGTGCGACGCAAGTGACATTGCGGTTGGGGCAGTTTTGGGCCAACGAGTGAACAAAAATGTTCCATCCCATGTACTATGCAAGCAAGACTATGAATGAAGCTCAAAGGAACCACACGGTGACGGAGAAGGAATTATTGGCTATTGTGTTTGCCATGGAAAAGTTTAGGCCATATCTTATGGGGGCCAAAGTAATAGTGCACACCGACCATGCCGCCCTTAGGTATTTGATGACCAAGAAAGATTCCAAGGCTATGTTGATGAGATGGGTGTTACTACTTCAAGAGTTTGATTTGGAAATAGTGGATCGGAAAGGTAGTGAGAACCAAGTTACAGATCGTTTGTCCCGCTTGGAGGAGGAAGGAAGGCAGTCTGATGGCCTACAGATCAATGACACACTCCCAGATGAGCAACTAATTTCTGTGTCGATGTGTGATATGCCATGGTTTGCGGACATTGCTAATTTCATTGTGACTAGCATCATCCTGTATGAGATCTCTTCTAACCAAAGGAAGAAGCTTAAATGGGATAGTCTGGACTTCTATTGGGATGATCCATACTTGTTTAAGATTTGCACGGATGGTGTGATTCGAAGGTGTGTCCCAGAGGGAGAGCAATTTAGCATCCTAGAGGCTTGTCATTCCTCACCCTATAGCGGCCATCATGGAGGGGTGAGAACGGTTTCGAAAGTTTTGAGTTGTGGTTTTTATTGGCCAACCTTGTTCAAAGATGCAATTGATCTAGTAAAAAGATGTGATTAATGCCAACAAGCGGGCGGGATTTCCAAGAAAGATGAGATGCCTCTAAACACAATTCTTGAAGTTGATATCTTTGATGTATGGGATATCGATTTTATGGGACCTTTTGTTAGCTCGTGTGGTAACACTTACATTCATGTAGCGGTTGATTATGTGTCAAAATAGGTTGAGGCCATGGCCTTACCCAACAATAAAGCTAGGAGTGTGGTGGCATTTCTACAAAGAGCATTTTACAAGGTTTGGTACACCTGGGGCAATCATTAGTGATGGAGGATCACATTTTTGTAATAGAGCTTTTGATGCCTTCCTTTCCAAGTATGGTGCCAACCACAAAGTCTCTATGCCTTATCATCCTCAAGCAAGTGGCCAAGTTGAAGTATCTAACAGGGAGATCAAGAGTATTTTGTCCAAAACTGTCAATGCCAATAGGACCGATTGGTCTAAAAAGTTAGATGATGCTCTATAGGCTTACCGGACCGCTTAAAAGACCCCAATGGTATGTCACCATACCAGTTAGTGTTTGGGAAAGCATGTCATCTACCAGCGGCGTTGGAGCATAAGGCCATGTGGTCTTTAAGAAAGCTTAATCTTGAATGGGATGTTGAGGCCAATCTTCGTGTTGAACAACTCAATGAACCTGATGAATTTCGGTTTCATGCATACTCTAGTTCATCCTTGTATAAGGACAAGATGAAGTACCTTCATGACAAATATGCTCATGGAAAGGATTTAAAAGTTGGTGATTTGGTCCTATTGTTCAACTCTCGTCTAAGATTGTTTCCGGGTAAGCTGAAATCAAAGTGGAGTGGACCATTTGAAGTTTTGTGTGTGACCCCATTTGGTGCTCTAGATTTGAAGAACAAAAGTGGTGAAGTCCTTAGACTGAATAGGCATCGTGTCAAGCATTATCTTGGGAAGTTTGATGATAGCCATGTGGTGGTTGTTGTTCATTTCAAATGATGTGTCGGTAACCCGCGTTGTACCGCGACGTTAAATCAGGCGCTTCTTCGGAGGCAACCCATGTGTTTTTATTTTTGTTCTCTTTGATTTTCTTGGTAGTATAGGACTGATTTTTGGGCTAACTGGTTGTGAGATGTTGCAGGGATTGATTTGATGCAGTACATGACATAATTGCAAAATTGTTCAATCTCTGAAGTTTCCAGTACGGTCGCACTACACTTTGTGCAGTCCGCACTGGAAAAAGGGTAACAAAATTGCTCTTTGAAGTTTTCCACCGCGGCCGTGGTTGATTTGGTGCGGTCCGCGGTGGCTTACTAAGTTGGAACTGATAATTCTAAACCTTTGCGGATCGTGGTCCATTCTGTGCGGCCACACTGGTAGGTGAGAATGGGCCCCAGGGGCTTCTCTATAAATAGACCTCAAGGGTCTCTTGTTACCCTTTTCGGAAATTTCACTCTCAGAGACCCTAAACTACTATTCATCCTCTCTTTTTGACCGCAATTCTTGCTGAGATTGATTCACTGCATTTCATCTCATACATATGGTAACATTTCACTCATTTCTCTTTGTTTAATTTTTTAATTTCATTTTATTTTTGCTTTTTTTAGCCTGAAGCTTCTTCTTCTTCCCGTATTTCTATACTTGTTAGCTTAGGTTAGTCTAAATGTTAATTTTTGTAGACTTAGTGAGTATAATATAATGGGTAATTGAGTAAAGACCTTAATTAGGTAAAAATTTGAACTGAAAAGGAAAAAATTAGGAACCCTAACTCAGTGCCAGGTTTGGGCACCCTCCGCGGACCACGATCGTATTTATGCGGTCCATGGTGCCTCAATGCGGCCGCATTACCACTTTGTGCGGACCGTGATAATGAAATCCTGAGAGGTGACCTTTGTCCAGCGCGGCCGCATTACCTTTTTATGCGGTCAGCACTAGCCCACCGCGGCCGCGATACTACATTGTGCGGGCCGCGGTGGTGAGATTCAGATAGCTTATCTTTGGTACCTTATACATGTGCGGTCCGTGGTGGCCTCAGTGCAGCCGCACTTCCATTTTGTGCGGTCTGCATTGGCCATGTTTTGCAACTGTGTCTGAACTGTCTGCTTCTGTTTTGCAATTCATTCTGCACATATGTTTCACTACTTCTATTGATACTAACAAAGTTAGATGCTTGTGCTTGCAGAAAATGGTTAAACAACTAGGTAAAGGCTCAAAACAACCCGGGAGAGATGATTCCTCCCGGGGAGGGAAGCAGAGATTGGTTAAACTCACTCCCCAGGCTCGTCAAAATATAAAAAAGATGTGAAAAGCAATTAAAGCAGCTGATAGAGCCTGTGATCAATCGGGGAGTGAGTATGTGCCATACCAAGAAATCTCCTCAAACTCGGTGCCAACTCATATCGCCATGAGTTTCATATTGACAGAAAACACTCCTCCACCATTACCCACTGCCCAATCACCAGAGCATGTTCCTACTGAGTCGTCTGAGGGCTCAGTAGCTGGTAGTGGCGAGTACTCCACCTCCACCACAGATTCATTATCCGGGGGGTGCAGACGGAGGTAAGGAGGAGGTTCAGGGAGATGAGGAGGTACCTGAGGGTGGTGAGCCTCAAGTGGGAGGCATTGCCCAAACTAGAAGGCCTAAAGTTTGGGAGGATAGGTTTGTGAGAAGGTGGCATATCATAAGTTTAGGGAGTGGTGTCCGGAAAGGCATTTGATACTGGAGCGCAGTTTCAACAAAGATCTATTACCCCACAACCCTGACATGCTGAGAAAATTTAGGACTTGAGTGAGATGGGAAATATTTATAGAGAAGTATATAGATGCCAACAAACACATGGTCAAGGAGTTTTATTACAATGTAGCCCGCATCAAAAAGGGCTCCAAAATGAACAAGGTTCGTAACAAAACTATGTTATTTGAAGGGCAATACCTGAACGAATACTTGGGGTTCAATGAGGAGGATGAGACTCTATATCTGGAAAAGTTGGAGATGGGCAAGGGGGTCCATCCATGGTTAGCTCAGTACCTGGAAATCCCAGGTACCGTTCCTGAGTGGTTGACTGTGGGGGTAAAAATACTAAGGAGGACCCTGAACTTTGAAGGTAGGGGTTGGGAGACCTTTGTTTGCAGCCATTTGGACCCTACTACACATGACTAGACCCTTCCTCTCCACTGAGATGTATTGGTTTCTTCGATTATGGCGGGATACCCATTAATGTGGGAAATGTGATATCCCGCATTATCTTATTAGTGGGTGCAGAGCATGACCGGAACTATCCTTTCCCCAACACCCTATCTATGTATTTTTGGGATCTGGAGGTGGACAAGAAGTCCTATGATGTAAAGGTCAAGGCGATAGCCCCGTTCTCCTGGTACAGCTTGAAGGGGACTGACAACCCCAAGGACAAGAACTACAAAGCCCCTGCTTCTGCCCGAACTGGCCAGTCTAAAGAGCCAGTTGTGGTAGAGGTCCCCAGTGAGACTGCCTCCATTGCTACTGATCTGCCTCCCGGCCTTTCCACATCTTCATTCGTTCCTCCTGGACCTTCCACATCAGCAGGCCTGGAGATCCCATCGTCCCGGGCCTATCCTATCACTGTCCACCGGCTAAGCTAAATGCTTCAAAGTCTAAACAAATGGATGTATACTGCTTCGTCCAAGTTGTCTACCTTGAACACCACCATTGCAGCTCAGTCGGCACCTCATTTAGCACAGGTCCCACAGTCCATTGAGGATGCATTGAAGAAGATACTAGAGAACCAGGATAAGATTCTCAGCACTCAGAGTGCCTTGGCTAAGGGAGTGGATTCACACAGCAAGGCTCTCAAGGAGCTTGCTCGGGAGCACAAGAAGCTTAGAAAGACACGGACCTCCAAGGACTTCGTGAAGGAGCTGCGAGCGGATGTGGATAGACTGAAGGCAGACCAGCTGCTTGTTGTTTGAGGACCCAGCTCCAGCAGCAGTGCCAGCAGCAGATACATAGCAAAAGTAGGAACAGAGGCCTCCAAAGAAGAGAAGGAAGATCCCTAGAGCATATGATGCCATCATCCAGTTGGCGGACCCACCGGAGGCTTCCTCCAATCAGCCACAGGATGTACCAGATCCACAGCCCATCTAGGTCCAGGCCTAGGTCCCAGCAGCTGAGCAGTAGGATACCAGGAGCCGGTCTGAGGTTCCCGAGCACACAAAGGACCCAGTGACCACTCATGATCCTATGCAGACAGACGAGGCTTAGGGAGTCTTCATATACTTTCTTTCTTATTTTTTGTGCTTATTTGGTTTAGTTGGCATTGGGGACAATGCCAGATTATATTTGAGGGGGTGCGCCCTATATTTTTGTTGGATGACTGTATATATACTGATTCATTTTATACTTTCTTGCTTTTTATTTGGTCTGTATATAATTTTACATTTAGTTACTTTTATAGCACTTTCTATCTTTCCTTTGGTCCGTATATAAAGTTACATCATTGTATATATTCATTCCCCGTTGTATATTCAAATCCCCTATTGTACATATTCATTCTATTTTCTATTTTCGCAAAAAAATTTGTTTTTAGCTTCTTATATAGGCTCATAGCCATTTGTTTTGGACGTTTTAATAAGCCTTTGGTTTTTTTAATGCCACAGTTCTTTCCAAAGGTGGAGTATTGCGTGAACTGGGTGCCTCTTCCCAATGATAGATGGTGTGACAACCTTCTTAAGGGTTTGAGTCCATTTTTGTTTTTGTTTTTGGTAGTTTATAGTTAAGGGTACCTCAAGCAAAGCTTTACTTGGGCCTAGCACATTAGCCTTTGACCCATGTTCAAAGACAAATTGTTGTGTTTAGGATAGTGAAAATTGTGGCCTTGAGACTCTCGTGTTGACCGATACTTATCAAGTGGTTTTTCGGGACCATTGTGTGCTCAAATCGTATCTAAGGACGTCGTGGGCCCTCGACTCTATGTCTTTAGCAATCCTTTAGCTTGTGTGGTGAGAAATCGAATTGTGAGTCCATATCCCGAGCCATTGGTCTAGAACTTGCCCTGAATGTTTGTTGAGGCAAAATCTTAAGTAAAATTTAACTTGAGAAGTGATTATAGGCTCTCCTTGATCCAAATGATAGTTGAAGAAATTCCATAGCCTACCAATGATAAGATCCCTAGTTAACCCTTTTGAGCCTTAGACCTTTCTCTTTCAAGAACCATGTTACAAGCCTATACCCATTCTAAACGATACCCTCTCTTGGCACCCGATCTTTCCTTGAGCACATGGTAAAAGTATAAGTTTAAGGGGATAGACGAGGATGACAACAAAGTGGTATAAGGCACAAAAATGAAGAAAAGGAAAGGCAATGAAAAAGAAAGAAAAGCAAAAAGAAAAAAAGAATGCTCAATGTGAGAAAGAATAAAAAGGGATTCAAGAAAAGTAAAAGAAATAAAGGTGTGGAAAGTTGAAAAAGGAGAAAAGAATTGAAATGCATAAGAAAGAGTGACAATGTGTCTCTCTAATCCCTTATAAAGAGGTGAAATGACTCAAAGAGTCAAGTGAATTGTGCCAAAAGAATCAAAAGAAGTGCTTAAGGGAAGATGGAACCCACTTGAACAAAAACATGACCTACCCTAAACCAAAAGCCTTCACAATGACTTCACAAAAGCCCTATATGATCTTGAATTGGATGAAGCTTTCATTAGTGGATACTTATATAAGAGGCAAACATATGGTACCTAGAGCCAGACTTGTGACCTTTTCTTGAGAGAGATGAGTGAATTCCCATTAACCTCGATTTGTGTGTCAATACTGTAAAAAGGTGAGGTTTGCTTAGGGAGAGTTAAGGGTGTGTGAGTTTGGGTTCCACAGTGGCTAAAGTAATTGAAAGAGTGCGTTGATGTGTAGAGTCAACTCTTGATGCTCTTGTATCACACTTGATCCATGATATTTCAAAGGTAAATGTTGTTAATAATGCATTCGCATTGAGGGCAATTGTTAGTCCCAATTGATGCTTGTTAAAGTTACTTTAGGGTAGCTGAAAATTCTTGGATTTTACCTTAAGGGGTGGGTCTTATTTTGTTTGCTTGAGGACAAGCAAAAGCTTAAGTTTGGGGGAGTTAATAACTAGGGATTTTGACATGTTTTATGCTCCTTCTTGCTTATGCTTTGATTATAAATTCTTATAAAATAGTCCCAAAAGGCTCATAAGTTATGCTTGATTGCAGGTTCGATAAAAAAAGTGACAAAATGTCAATGTTTGGCTCAAAAGGAGTGAAATCTGCTCAAGTACCAAAGACAAAGTAAACTCAGGACAAATAGGCCTAGTGCGGCCGCACTACACTTTGTGCAGTCCGCACTAGGGAGATTCAGAGAGTAGATTTCAAGGCATAAAACCTAGTGCGGCTGCAGTCCATCCTGTGCGGTCCGCACTAGGGAGATTTAGAGAACTGGAAAAACAAGCTTCAAGGCAGTGCAGCCGCAGTCAAGCTTGCGCGGTCCGCACTGAAGGCTCCGTGACCGCACTACCATTCTGTGTGGTCCGCGGAAGAGAAGATCAGAGAGATGCAACTTGCCCAGGTTCAAGCCACCACGGTATGCGGTCATGTTTGTGCGGACCGCATTGGAAGCCTATGCGGTCGCAGTCCATTATGCGCGGTCTGCGGAGCCCGAGTTCAGATACCCAAGACTTCAAGACCAAGAGCCTAGTGCGGCCGTAGTCCATTTTGTGCGTCCCGTACTGACCCCGCAGGGGCATTTTTGTCCTGTTTTTCTAGCTTAGTATAAATAGAACCTTTTTTCCATTTTTAGGGTATCAGTTAATTTAGAATAGCAGTTGTGCTCGTCAGAAGCCATTTCTTAGCCATTTTTGGCATCTTTGCTTTGTTTTAATCATTGAAACTCTGTATTTACATTAGTAATTAAATAATATGTCTTTCTCTTCATCTATTTCTTTGATTTTATCATCAAGCATTATTAGCTAGACCCATTAGCTAGGGTTGTGGCTCAACCCTGGTGTGGGTAATTGATGGGTGTTGTTATTTAAGGTTAGTTTGATTATGGGTGTTTGTTATTTGGGTCAATTTTATGGTTTAATCTATGAATTGGTGGTTGCAAACACTAGTTTGTGCTAAGTTGACTTGGCTCTTCTTGAGAAAGAGAGCCTAAGTCTCCAAAATTGACTCAACGGGGAATTGGGATGGACTCAAGAGATTTGATAGTCCATATTAAAGGGTTAAACCTCGAGAGAGTAATTACCCGACTTGAGCCCTAGTTGCTCGGGCAAATATTCATACCTAATTGGTCTCTCGAGAGTCAATTGGGCAAAATCACTCTTTCTACCGAGAGGTGTAGAGTGGGTAGTATTGAGTATCGGTTATAACATATATTTCCAATCATGTCAATCGTGCCTTAGATGCAATTACCCGTTAATTAGCTACCTAGGTGAAGGTCACTACCCTAGTGCCCTTTATACTATTAAATACAAATTGTAGCACTTTAATCCTAGCATAATCTAGTTTCAATCTTAATTTGTAGTTTGATATTAGTAGTTTTATATAGAAAAAACCAAAAATGAGTGGAAGATCAATTAAGAGCATACACGCAATCCTAAGCTAAATTGATACTCAACTCCAATCCTAGCTCTCTGTGGAATCCATCCCGACCTACAAATCGGGTAAAAGCTATTGCGACCCTCTCTTGCTACTTTCTAGTGGTTCGGAGTTGGCTGTGATCAGTTACCGGAAAAAAGTGTCAAAAAATTCTAGGGCTTCTAGTTGCTTAAAACTATTAGCAACTAACCTAGATTTATACTTATCAACCGATCCATCTGGTTTTAACTTTTTTCTTAGGACCCATTTGCACCCAATTATTTTATAACCTGGTGGTAAATCAACCAACTTTAAAGTTTTATTAGAAATTAGTGACTCCATTTCATCATTTATAGGCTCTTTCCAGAAAATAGCATCTGGCGATAATAAAGCTTCTTTTAAACTAAGAGGGTCATTTTCAATATCAAAAACATAAAAATCAGGACCAAAATCTTTTTCTATTCTAGCTCTTTTACTTGTTCTTAACTCAAAAGCATCATTTTCTTCATTTTGCAAAATAGAAGCAGAAGAACTAGGCATAGACAAAAAATTATCTTTATCTTTTTGATCCCCACTATTTCTAGACTCAAATGGAAATTTATTTTCATGAAAAATAGCATCACCTGATTCTATAATTATATTCTCTTCCAGATTTAAAAATCAATAGGCTGTACTATTAGAAGCATAACCAAGAAAAGCACAAGTGGAAACCTTTTTACCCAATTTTGTCATTTTAGGATCCGTTAGCCTAACATAGGCTAAACAACCCCAAACTTTCAAATAACACAAATTTGGCTTGTAATTTTTCCATAACTCAAACGGTGTCAACTTTGTTTTCTTATGAGGCACCCTATTCAACACATAACATGCAGTCAAAATAGCTTCTCCCCACAAATTTAAAGGTGCATTTGACTCAACAAGCATGGCATTAATTAACTCTACCAATGTCACGACCCAATTCCATAACAGGTGATGATGGCGCCCGACGCCGTTGCCAGGCAAGCCAACACAGAACATTTCTGACTTCTTATGTTAATTTTATTAGAAATTAAGGGAAATAAATACTCCAATTTGGATTCAAAACCAAAAGTTATAGATAATGTAAGCAACATAATTATACAACCCAAAACGTAGTCTACCAATGTGTGTGTGTCAAGACCTGGTGTCACCAGTATGGGCATCTAGTAGAATATACAAAAGAATATCTCCATCCTACTGTCTGAGATAAAGAAAGACAGAAAAAGTAAAGGAAGACTCCATCTGGCTACCGAGCGGCATAGGAAGGAAGCAGCTCACCGTGGAAGTATATGCCACAAGCTCAAGGGCGCGCACCGGACTGGTAACCAGATGTATCTGCCTCAGATCCTGTACAATTAAGTATAGAAGTATAGTATGAGTACATAAACAATATGTACCCAATAAGTATCTTGTCTAATCTCGAAGAAGTAGAGACGAGAGGTCGACTCGATACTTACTAGGCTCAATTAATATGAGAAGAGTTCATAATAAGCATGGAGTTCACAAGTTATTAACATTTAATAATCATAGAGTAATAGTTTTTTCCCAAGTACTAACATGGATGCTAGACCATAGTCTAAGCAGATATGTAACGCCGCCCTTGAAGGGTTACTAAGAAAAATATGCACAAATAATCACCATGGGACGTACGACACGATCCAACATAAAATAAACGGTGCACTGTCGAGGGTCGAACGGCTCAAACCATATATGCATCTATTACCCCGCTCGCGAATCACCTGTGCAACGCGGTCAAAAAGAAATAAGCTCATTGACAAGAAACAACAACAATAAATATATATATATATATATATATATATATATATATATATATATTT